>JAXQQM020059332.1:0-42965 GCA_034641835.2 Pinus albicaulis | reverse complement strand
CTTCATCCAAAATTGAAGCTAGATAGATTGAAAGCCAAAGAGAAAGGCAAAACTATTGCTATAGCTGAAAAAGACTTAGGGTTAGATTCAGGAGATGAGACAAAAATTACTGCTATGGGTTTGAAAGGGAAACATGTTGAATGTACTATTTCCTCAAATAGTCACATCAACACTCCTAATGGAGACACAAGAGAATAATTGTTCTATATTAGAGTGATTTCTAATCATACAAATATTGATGCATTATTTGATATGGGATCACAAGGAAACTTGATTTCATAAGATCTAGTCAAAACACTTACTGTGGCACATCATAAACCATACCCTTTGGGATGGATAGATAAGAATTCTAATTTACAGGTTACAAGGAAATGCATTTTTAGATTTTCTATTACTACAAACTTTGTTGATGAAGTCAAGTAAGATGTAATTCCACTTGACATTTCCGATATTTTCTTGGGAATTCCATATTTTTATGACAGGAAAGCATTATTTTATTTCCATGAGAACAAACATCATTTTCTTAAGTATGGAGTGGAGTATATTATGAGAGCTCATCACAAGAAACTGAATACTTCTTTAGTTAATGCAAGGCAAATAAAGAGGCTAGTCAATGCAAGCCAAAAATTGACATTGATGATGATGAAACAAGGAGATGTTTTGCATCATCCTTTTCAAACAAATGTTGATATGTGTAATGAGTTGTTTCAAATTGATAAGAGGTTATCTTTGAAGGAAGTTGAAAAACATTTGCAGCAGTCAACATTGGTGTTGAGTGGTGTTGAAAATAAGGTGCCGATGCAAGAGGTTGCAAAGGTAGAAGAGAGGTAAAAACAACTTAGCAAAGAACACATACGTTTCAAAAATATTCATTGTTGGTTTCCACAAGTAACATTACAATGGAAAAGATACTTGTTCAAGAGTCGACATAAGTTCAAGGAAAAAGCAGCTAAAAATTGCGATAGAGACAGAGTGCAAGGTGAGAAAGATTCCAAGTTTCCTTTGATTATTGACCAAGGCAGAAACAAGATGTTTTCTACAAAATTAGAATGTTGTTCTAAAAATTCAAAAATATTGCAACATGATGGTGTCAAAGACAACAATAGGTGGTCATTACAATGAAGGAAAATTTTGACTTTTTATGAAAATCTCCAAATGATGAAATTAGGAAAATTTCAATGGATAAAGAATGGAAGAGTGAGGGAACAATCCCTTGATCTTCATAATCAGTAATCAAGAGATATTTTGGGGTCCAAAAGCCTCTTCAAGTGGGGAGGTGTTAGCCACCCATAAAATTCTGTCATATCAGATGGTGGCTAAATAATGTTGGATAGCCTTCAAGAAACAATTTCATGATTAAAATTGCTGATACTTGAAGAATTTTTGATAATTTCCTATCCTTGGTTAATATTCACTACTGTTTCCATTCAGAACTCAGAAATCCTACTGATTTCTAAAGCCAAAGTACTGCAGCAAAGGACCCCTTTTCCCCTCCCTTCTCTAAATCTAATCTCAGTTCCTTTTCTCCATCTCCCTTAAAAACCCCTCAACTTCATGATTCCTCCTTTTCCTTCATTTAAATTCATTTCCTAAAGGTCTAAGACTTACTCTTGGCCTTGCCAGCACCCTCATTTCCCTTTAAAAACCATAGAAAATGCACATTTTCTATGTGCTGGACTTAAGCCCCTCAGGCTAAGCCCCTACCGCCTTTTTCTCTCCATGTGACCCGACGCCGTGACCGAAGCATTTCCCCTGCGGGAGCTTTACTCTATCCATAGGGTCAAACCTTGGTGCCCCCGTAGTTGACTCCTCGGGATGGGTGAAGACTTAATCTAACGGCTGCCATTCACTATGGGGGGTTGCTCCAAAAGTCTCGTGTCCGTACACCCTGGCCCCCCGCAGTTCATCTCTGCCATCCAATCAAAAACCAGATCGGACAGCGCGGAGTGCTACTTGCCCTGTGGACCCCGCCATTCCCCGCGCTGTTTACCAAAACCACAGTTTATTTCACACCACTCTTCGGGAAAAGGTTGTTTTGGTCCAATGCCTAGCGATTCCACACGCCTCTTGACATGTGTCCTTTGTACCATTCCAAAACCACCGCATAAAGCCATTTCCCCGCGCATTATCCATCAAATGAAGGCTGCCCAACGGAATCAATGATAGTTGTTAGATCGAGACCTCTGCATCCAACAACTGTCCTTCGCTGAAGTCACCCACCATTTAACCAAGTTGCATGCGTTTTAGCCAGGCCTCGGTGCAACTGAAAACCCATCTTCGCCGTCGATCTCTGTAGATTGACGGCTCACATTCAAATACCTGATTTTGTAGCCCAGTCAAACTCCCTCCAACGCTGACTATCCCGATTTCTCCCGACCGTCGATCATAGCGCGATCGACGGCTCAGATTGCCCCGCTCCTCCTCACGCCCTCCGATGCAAATCTACCCATATAAACACATGATTTCATAATTTTGTTGGAATTTTGCAGGTTTAAGGTTCTTTTTGCCATGTCTGAAGAAGATTCGAAGGACGAGGGTGACGACTCTCGTTCTTTCGATTTGTCAATGGAAATCAACCACAGGATGTTAAATCACGTATCCATTAAGGTTTCATTAGCCAATGATACAGAATGCCCCTGTGGAACCTGGAAAGAATCGAGAAAACCCAGAAAAAGAGTATCAGAAAGCAGAAATGGATCAGAGTGAGAGTTTAATGGACAGATTGGAAGGGATTACCGCTAAGATGGCTATCAGAAGCCTAATCTCCCAGCCTAAAACACAACTTAAAAGGAAAACCTAAAAGTGTTTATCAGACATAATGCCTCCAGCACCATATCTGAGGAAAATTGATTCCTCAACCACCACAGCACCACCTGTGCCTCAAAGGATTCAATCAGGAGCTGAATTTATTGATCAGGATCATATTTTCACCTCGACACAGCCAAAGAAGTCACTTCTGCCAGGGCCTTCAATGCAAAGAATATCTGCAGAGTTACTTCGGACTACCTATGCCTCAAAGGTCAACAAATACTCCTACCCAGCTTAAAATCATGAGTGAAAATCAATTAATACGGTGAACACCTCTTCTGTTTCTTCATTGAGCATCCCAAGGGCCAATGGGCCATTTAAATCCTGTATTAATTGTAATTGAGATATTTTTCAGATCTCACCTCCTCATCTTTCTATATATACCACAACAGAGATGAGTGAGGGGTTGTTGGTTGTTGGTTGCTTTTTGATCACAAGTTGTAACATTGAAACTCTCTGAAATAAATATACAAGTCTGTTGAAGTTGAAAACAAATTGAAGTCTCGGATATCTTGATGATGTTGTTGCATGCCCGTTCCTGAGAAGGCTCTATCATTGGATTCATGAGCTTGGTTGTCGGTGAAGTATTCTAACTGTTTAATGTTTTCTCCTATTTTCATTATGTTTCATAAATTCTTACTACAGTAGGCTGAAAGTTTTAGGCTAAGAAATGACTCCTGGAAGCACCTTAGACCTGTTCACCCTTCACTGTTTTATGTTTTCTTCTGCTGAAGTATTTTAGAGGCTTTAAACCTTATCTTTAGTCTTCATGCTTGTTTATTTCCTTGATAACTCAAATAGTTGGTTTCAGCATGATTTATGGTTCTCCTTGCTTGTCTGCCATCACTTGAAAGCTGTTATTGAAGTCTCCCTTTGAAGTACCATTGTCTTAAGTTAATCAAAGAGGTCGGTTTTGATCTTACCCTTTTCCCCTGCTTAAATAGTTGTTTTGAAGGTCTTTGCAGTTGCGAGCATAGATGTTATTTAGGTGTTCCCTCTTCTATGAATGCAGTTATCAGTGAATCTTTTATGTTTTCTAAGTCCTTTAAAATAAAATCTTTGAGGAAATAGGGAGTTCCTCGAATCTTAGATTTCATTTTAAAAGTTTTCTTGAAGTCATTATTTGCTTAAAGAATGTTTGTGGAATTTATGGTTAGCCCTGTCTATCAAATATCTCTTTATTGTTAAGTTATGTTTTCAAGTTCCCTTTGTTGAGAATTAAGCTTCTCTTTCCAAAAAATTAATGTCCATCTCATTCCAAAACAAAGGATCCTGTGGCCAAGTTAGATTTTCCCTTTGATATACCATATCCCTTGAAGAGTTTGTCATGACCTTATTTTGACTCCATTGACCAATGAACCAGATATTACCTCTTTCTTTATATCTTTCCTAGACCTTTCATTTTCTAATGTATCAACTCAACCCAACCAAGAAAATATCTGCACTTAATAACTAGTCTAAAATCCATAACCAAAGAAAACAAGATAAAATTTTGCAAACAAATATTTGAGAGATCCCTCTCTGAGAACAGGAGGACTAGATCCTGGAACTCTAAAGATTGGTTCTGATGTTGCCTTGTCTTTTGATTTTCCAAACTATCAAAACACGGGATACCAACATAATGGCGATCACGGTGGGACCTGTTGAGAATTAGAGGTTTCAAAACCTTTCTTAAAACCTTTAGGTCCAGTATAACATAAGTAACTTTCTTCAAGCACTGCCTAACATAATGGCAATCATGATAGGACTTGATTGAATCAGTGACAAAGTAAGTAACCCTTAGGATTCCTTTTAATCCTTATCAAACCTTGAAGGAACCAGTTACCAAGCCATAAGAGCAACTCTGTTTGTTTGAACACCTTAGCTAAGTGCAAAATCAGACTTAGAACACTCCCTTAACCTATAAAACCAAAATAAACTCAGAAAAACCCAAAATATTTCAAGTTTGGCTTCATAATAAATATGGTAGTGGACCATAGAACCTTTTACCTCCTCACGAGCTAAAAACTTCCACTTTATAGTGAAACACTCATTCCCACATATCACTTATCTTTGATGTCTTTTACCTTGTACTCTTAGACAGAGTCTGGAAAGGGCTAGTTAGCCTCCGAATCTCATCCTCTTTTAGAGATGATACATCTGGTGAATGCCCTCCCAGTCAATCTCTGGTTAGAGTTTGTTGTGTTTCGGGATATCCTTGAAAAAGGATGTTTCACAAGCACTGTGGTGGACAATGTACCTCTTTGAAAACGCTCTAAAATTTTCCACCTGGCGACTCCACAATCCTTAGCAGACCTTGAGACTCCACTGGGAAGAACCCTTACCATTATAAAATTTTCCAAATCTAGTTAGAGGACTGTAGAATCAAGATTTGTGTAAATAGATCAGTTAACCTCTCAAATATTGTCATACTTGGTTGAACTTTTCTTGCTATTTTTGGGTCTAAAAACACACCATAGTGGCTTCTAGAAATATCTACACTAGAGCCCATCCTGACCCCAACCCACCTGAGATAGTTGATGACCCAGAAAGTATCCTTTGGAAGTCTCCTAAGATTAATTTACCAACTATTCTCAGATCACCCCTAAGAGCTAAATCAGTTCCTGAAAAACTTTCAGCTCTACAACACTCACAAGCTGACTTGGTTAATCCATTTAGGACTAGGTCATTTAGTGAGTTAGAGCAACTAGATTCTGAGTCTTCACTATCATCTCCTGAAACAAGTGAACATCTTGGCAGCAGAGAAACAACACCTCTTGATTTACATTTTCTTCACATCCTAGTTGTCTCTCTTCCAAGATCAGCTCAGTAGTCTACTCCTGGTCCATCCACTTCTACTCATCCTACATCCACTGTTCAAACCACCACACCTCAGCCCATTTTACCTCTTGTCAATCCACCACTTGTTAATCCACCCCCACCACATATCATGGCAGCATGGTATGCTCCCTTATCCCTTACTATACTACTAGTCAATCTTCCACAGGAATATCAGTCCAAAATTCCACTATATGATGCTAATAATGCTACAACTGCATCACAACATGTGGATAAAATGATTGACTATTTTGACCGAAATGAAATTGATGATGATTTTGTCAAACTTATATTATTTTCTCAGAGCTTAGGGGGAGAAGTAAGAAAATGGTTTAAAGTTTTAGCCCCCTGTAGTATTAACGATCTCCAAGCCTTTCATCAAACTTTCCTGAATAAATGGGAAGTGAAGAAGAATCCTCTCCAAGTTCTTGCTGATTAAAACAATCTTCATAGGAATCCTGGGGAAAGTGTACAAGCATATTGTACTAGATATAGCAGTGTATATAATGCACTTTCCCCATAACTAAAACCTCCATAAGGCTCAGCCTTAAACAAGTTTCCTGAAGGATTTGACTCTGACATGACTTATTCACTGAGAGAAAGAGATTTTGAAACTCTTGAAGATATGCAAAGGGGTGCTCTTTCTGTGGAAGTCAACTTAATAGAAAAGAGAGCAAGAATGAAAACTGAAAAGAGAGTATCTTTCAGAGAGGAATCCCCTCCCTCTACTTCAAGCTCAAAAATGGAGAGAATGTTGGAAGAAATGATGAAAGAGATGAACATAATTAAGAAAGCACAAGAAAATGAAAACCAGACTGCACTTCAAAACAATCAAAATAGAAATAGAAATCAGAATTATAGAAGGGATAACAATCAAGATAAGCAAAAGGAAAGTGACCAACAAATTAGACCTCCCTTTCAACGGAACTATGTAGATCAATATGAGGAAGACACGGAGTTGGAAAGGTTGGAAGAATCACATGTAAACTTGATTGGATCAGACAGTGGGGATGATGTTTTCCTCACTGAGGAAGAACAAGGTTTTTTCTCTAACGATCAGAATACAAACACCTGTGAAGATTCTGATGACTATATATTGGGTTTTGAAAATGCAATCATGGAGGTACACAAACGATATGATCTTAGGAGCAAGGGAAGTGTAGAAAATCCAAAGGATAAGAATACTAGCACTACTGTCAAGAAAAAATCAGAAAACCAGCCCAAGAATACAGAAGAAAAAACCAACATTTTGGCCAAAAAACCATATTTAAATAAAGACAAGGGAATCCAACCAAATGTTGAACAAAGCACCCCTAGCACTTCAGCTAGTGGTCCTAGTAAAACTATTCCTATCACTAGTTCAAGAAAGGTTCAACAAATCAAAGCTACTAAAAAGAATTCAATTGAAAAAACAGATGTAAATATTAATAGGTCGATTATTCCTTTCAGCCTTGAGGGAGAGATTGCTAAGATAAAAATTACCATCCCCCTAGCTGAACTAGTAACCCAATAAGTGTAAAAAAACCAAGTTTTGAAAGCCTTAAACTTAGGAAGTGATACTGACACCTTAAACTTGATAGATGACAAACCTGAGCTGTTTTTTGGCCCAGAGGTTGAAGGAAAATATCAAGAAGGACCAGTTCCTCCCTTCTATGTCAGTTTGAACATACACAATAAAATTATACACAATGCCATGTTAGATTCTAGAGCTTTGCAAAATCTCATGCCCAAGGTAGTAATGGAAAGCTTAGGCTTAGAAATTACTAAACCATACAAACATTTGTATTCTTTTGACTCAAGCAGAGTCAAATGTTTGGGTTTAATCAAAGATTTATGTGTTAACCTAGCTCAGATCCCTGCCAAAAATCTAGTGATGGACATAGTTGTAGCTGATATTCCCCTAAGTATGGCATGCTCTTATCAAGATCATGGGGAGCCAAACTTCAGGGCAGCCTTCAAATGGACATGTCTTATGCCACCATCCCCATTTTCAATCAAAACAGAAGATTATATAGGGAATCCCACATGAAGTACATGGTGAGTAACATGGACAGGCCAAACAACACTCCAATCTATTCTATTCAATCAAGTTTAGATTCCTTTATCTTATGTAACAAAGTTGAAATTACCCAACAAGGTAAAGAAAACATGGACCCAATCAATTCACCAGAACAATCCAATCTTACCTTGAATCAACTTCAAAATATTGACAATCAACAGCAATAAGAAAGTGAAAATGAGTCAAACATACTCTGGACAGTAAATTTCGATGGATCCTGCTATAAAACTAGTGCAGGGGTAGGTGTCTAGATTCAGAACACAAATCAGAGTTTTTCATACAAATTAGATTTCCCGTGCACTAACAACATCGCTGAGTACGAAGCCCTCCTCCTAGGTTTACAATTGCTCAAACAGTTAAAAGCCCAAAGGATATCTATCTTAGGAGATTCTGAACTTATCATCAAAAAAATCAAAGGAGAATACTTAGCCAAGAATCCAAGGCTTAGGGAATATCGAAATGATGCCCTGGACCTACTAAAAAATTTCGAAAAATATGAACTCATTTTCATTCCTAGAGCACTGAATCATCTAGCAAATGAACTTGCCTTCATGGCCAGTAATTGCCAAGTACCTGAAATAAATGAACAACTCAGTATAAAGGTGAAACACAAACCTGATGTGCCTGATAACGAAGATCACTAGCAGGTGTTTGAATCTGACAAACACATAGATGAGTTCTTGAAATCAGAAAATGATTTCAGCATACCAACACCAGAAACTAGCCATGAAGAAAACTGTTTGTATATTGAACAAATCCCAGAGGATGAAATGACGTATCCTGCTAATATAAATCATTGCGAAAATCCATTTGAAGCAGAGGTAGTGAACAATGAAGACCAAGAAGACTTGGAAGTCTCACAATGCAAAAATGATAAGATCCCAAGAGGTCTCACACCTTTAGAACACCTGTTTGATCTCAACGATGTAGCTAAAGAACCCAGAATGGAGCCTGTGGAAACAAATGTAGAAGAACATAACATAGGCAATCTAGTAGAACCCAAGATGATCAAGCTATCTAGCACCCTCCCAACCCACATAAAATTGCAGTACATAGAGCTTTTCAAAGAGTTTAAAGATGTGTTTGCTTGGGAATAAAAAGACTTGAAATCATATGATACCAGCATCATCCAGCATAAAATTCCCTTGAAGGAAAATCAAAAGCCTTTCAAGAAAAAACTAAGGAGAATAAATCCTCTTTTACTACCTTTGGTTAAGGCAGAAATTGAGAAAATGTATAATGCTGGGATCATAGTACCCATTATATTTTCAGAATGGGTATCAAACTTAGTTTCTGTTAGAAAGAAAACCGGGGAAATCAGGCTCTGTATTGACTTCAGAAATTTAAACAGAGCCTCTTTAAAGGAAAACTACCCCTTGCCCAAAATGGACCATATACTTCAAAGAGTAGTTGGGTCAAGAAGAATATCCCTTTTAGATGGTTTCTCGGGTTACAATCAGGTGTTAGTGTTCCCAAGTGATCAAATCAAAACTGCTTTTACCACACCTTGGGGCACCTTTATGTATGTCAAAATGCCTTTCGGATTAATGAACGCAGGGCCCACCTTCCAAAGGGCCATGGACATAGCCTTCTCTGAAGATATTGGATATTTTATAATTATTTACCTTGATGACATAATTGTTTTCTCGAAAACTAATGAAGAACATTTGATTCACCTAAGAAAGGTTTTTGAGAAGTGTAGGAAATTTGGCTTATCACTGAATCCCAAGAAGACCCTCTTTGATCTCCAAGAAGGGAAACTTCTTGTTCATATAATTTCAGAAGAAGGAATCAAAATAGACCCTACAAGGATAGATGGCATATTGCAAATTAGCCATCCTAGAAGCCTCAAAGAATTGCAATCCTTCTTTGGAAAGATAATTTTTTTGAGAAGGTTTATTCCCAACCTTGCTGAGCTATTAAAAAACATTACAAACATGCATAAGAAAAACGTGGGTGTGAAATGGACTTTACTAGCTAAACAATCATTCGAAATGGTCAAACAAGCTCTTACTCAAACACCAGTCTTGATTAGTCCAGATTTTACCAAAGATTTTTACATCTTTTCTTTTTCATCTGAGCATACAATAGCTGCAGTTCTACTTCAAAAGAATGATTTGGGGCAGGAACAACCAATATCCTTCTTTAGTAGGGCCTTAAGAGACGCTTCTCTCAATTATAATATCATGGAGAAACAAGCCTTAGCTTTAGTGAAAGCTTTAAAATACTTTAGGGTCTACATCTTATACTCTCACATAATTTCTTTTGTTCCACATACTGTTGTCAAGGATATTCTAAGTCAGGACCCTGATGGTAAAAGGGGAAAGTGGATTGCAACTATTCTTGAATATGACTTAGAAATTAGGCCCACCAAACTAGTAAAAGGGCAAGGATTAGCAAAACTCATGGCTGAGTCTAACTTCCAAGCATTATACATGAATATGGTAGATGTTTTGGAAGAAATAGAAGAATCAGATGCTCCTTTTATTGAAGAAACCTTCATAAATTCTCCTTGGTATGCTGACATTGTTTATGTGCTTTTATATTTAAATACCCCTCCTTCTTTAACTAAAACTAAAGCTAGATTCTTGAAACAAAAATCTTTGAGTTTTTGCATATTAGATGGAGTATTATATTGGAAAAATGATGTTGGAATTTTTCTTGAATGTTTGCTTGAAGATGATGCAGGAAAAATCATGCATGAATTGCACGATGGTGAATGTGGAGGACACCTCTACTGGAAGGCCACAGCAAATAAAATTCTCATATCGGGTTACTATTGGCCTACCCTTTTCCCAGACACTCAGAAGCTGGTCATGTCTTGCCATAAGTGTCAAATCTTTGATGGCAAGAGAAAACTCCTTCCCTTACCCCTACATCTTATCAGAGTTGCGGCACCTTTTCAACAATGGGGGTTGGACTTCATTGGAGAAATTCATCCATCCTGCTCAGCCCAACATAAGTGGATCCTCACAGCCACCGAATTCTTCACCAAATGGATAGAAGCTATACCTACCAGGAATGCTAATGGCTCTGTCATTATCAAGTTTCTTGAAACCCATATCCTATCCAGATTTGGTTGTCCCAGAAAAATCATAACAGACAATGCTACTTCTTTCAAATCTAAAAAAATGGTTGATTTCTGTCACAAATACCATATAACCTTGGGCCATTCCACTGCTTACTATCCCCAAGGGAATGGATTAGCTGAATCCTCCAACAAGAGTCTCATTAATATCATTAAAAATCTGTTCGAAGAAAATCAAAAGTCATGGCACAGTAAGCTGGTACATGCCTTATGGGCTGATAGATTAACTACAAAGAAATCAATAAATATGTCCCCCTATCAGTTAGTTTATGGCATGGACGCAATTTTTCCTACCTCATTAGGAATTCCAGTCATGAAGCTCCTTCAAGAAGTACAGGTTGAAGAAAATGATATGCAAAGGAGGATCAACTAAACAATCCATTTGCAGCAGATCAGAGAAGAGGTTTATGAAAGAACACAGTTAGTCTAAGAAAATATGAAGAAGCAATTTGATAAAAAGACTAAGGAAAAAAACTTCCAGGTCGGAAGTGTTGTTCTTAAATGGGATTCAAGGAGAGAAGAAAAGGGGAAACATGGAAAGTTTGAAAACTTGTGGAAAGGGCCATATGTTAATCATGTTGAGAGGGGTCTTCATACATTTTTATTGAAAGAAATGAATCGAGAAGACGTATATGGAGGTCCTGTCAATGGCAGGATGCTCAAGCATTACTTCTGCCAAGAATCTTAAGTTTGAAACCATTTGTGTTTTACCATTGTAGATATCATAGCCTAACCTTTGCATTCAAAGTTAGAAGAAAATCAAAAATACAAAAAAAATAGAATGAAAGAAAAGAGGGCAGTTTTTTAAAAACAAGAAAGGCAAAGCCCCATGCCAAAAAAGAGAAACAAATATGAAAGTGTGCAAGCTTAAATGACACTCCTGATAACCACACTTCTAGTTAGTCAAACAACTTAATCTTGAATAATTAGTTTTAAATTTTCTGCTGATAGGGTAGTGAATTTGGTTTGCAAAAATGTTTAATCTTGGCTTATCAGTAGATAGATTAGGATAGAAATTAAAGGTTCAAACAAATTGAAAATCTCAACCAAAGTCTCCAAAGAGAGATGACTCAAAACTGTTTTATTTTCTGAGTCATGAAAGAGAAAAAATGGTTCTAATTTGCCCAAAATCTGAATCAGTTATCAAAGAAGAGACAACTCAAACCAAAGCAAAAAGAGAGCTGTGAAGAAAAGAGAAGGCCATGGTGAGAAAATTTCAGATCTTAAAACCTTCCATTTTGATTTTAATTTTCTGCAAATAATAATCTATGTGCAGCTTGTTTTTATGCCATAGATCACAACAAGTTAAAAATCTCAATCTTGACTTGACTGTTTTTGAATTTATGTTATAGAATTTAGAGAATGGAAGTCTGTTGGACAGCTCAATCCCAACGGACAGTAGATTAGGTAGAGTCTCATATGGATCCAACTGTTTAATCTGGATCCATGAAGAAATAAGGAGTAGAGTTAGATTAGTTTTTATGCTTTCAAAAGAATAAAATGTTGTAAGAGAGTTTGCCAATCCAAGTGCACTCTGATGAAGAGAAAATGTTAGATCAGTAGGATTGGGTAGGTAGAAAGTTTGTTGATAAGAGCTCCATTTTTTTCCAAAGATTGACAATTGTTTTCCAGAACAAAGAAAGATCTTTCAAGCAGAAGAAACGGCCCAATTGATGAGGCAACTGATCAGCCTCCCAGAGAATACAAGTATGCAGTTCTTGATGCCTTCAAAAGGACACCATCCCCAAGTGGAGCCACTGTTAGCCACCCATAAAATTCTGTCATATCAGATGGTGGCTAAATAATGTTGGATAGCCTTCAAGAAACAATTTCATGATTAAAATTGCTGATACTTGAAGACTTTTTGATAATGTCCTATCCTTGGTTAATATTCACTACTGTTTCCATTCAGAACTCAGAAATCCTGCTGATTTCTAAAGGCAAAGTACTGCTGCAAAGGACCCCTTTTCCCCTCCCTTCTCTAAATCTAATCTCAGTTCCTTTTCTCCATCTCCCTTGAAAACCCCTCAACTTCATGATTCCTCCTTGTCCTTCATTTAAATTCATTTCCTAAAGGTCTAAGACTCACTCTTGGCCTTGCCGGAACCCTCATTTCCCTTTAAAAACCATAGAAAACGCACATTTTCTATGCGCTGGACTTAAGCCCCTCAGGCTAAGTCCCTACCTCCTTTTTCTCTCCATGTGACCCGACGCCGTGACCGAAGCATTTCCCCTGCGGGGGCTTTACTCTATCCGTAGGGTCAAACCTTGGTGCCCCCGTAGTTGACTCCTCGGGATGGGTGAAGACTTAATCTAACGGCTGCCATTCACTACGGGGGGTTGCCCCAAAAGTCTCGTGTCCGTACACCTTGGCCCCCCGCAGTTCATCTCCGCCGTCCGATCAAAAACTAGATCGGACGACGCGGAGCGCTACTTGCCCTGTGGACCCCGCCATTCCCCGCGCTGTTTTCCAAAACCACGGTTTATTCCGCACCACTCTTCGGGCAAAGGCTGTTTTGGTCCGATGCCCAGCGATTCCACATGCCTCTTGACACGTGTCCTTTGTACCATTCCAAAACCGCCGCATAAAGCCATTTCCCTGCGCATTATCCATCGGACGAAGGTCGCCCAGCGGAATCAACGATAGCTGTTAGATCGAGACCTCCACATCCAACGAATGTCCTTTGCTGAAGTCACCTGCCCTTTAACCAAGTTGCATGCATTTTAGCTGGGCCCCGGTGCAACTGAAAACCCATCTCCGCCATCGATCTCTGCAGATCGACGGCTCACATTCAAATACCTGATTCTGTATCCCAATCAAGCTCCCTCCACCGCTGACTTTCCCGATTGCTCCCGACTGTCGATCATAGTGCGATCGACGGCTCATATTGCCCCGCTCCTCCGCACGCCCTCCGATGCAGATCTACCCATATAAACGCATGATTTCCTCATTTTGTTTGTTTTGTGCAGGTTTAAGGTTTTTTCCGATTTTAATGGAGAAATTTCGTGGGAAGAGGATGACGATCCTCTGCCTGTCGAGTACCTTAGGGAAATTATCCACAGGGTGCATTACTTTATTGTCAACAAGGTTTCATGAGACTTTGCTGCTATACACCCCTGTTAAACCTGGAAAACAACCAAGAAATCACAGAGAAAGAGTATCAGTCACAGGAAAGGATCCGAGTGAGAGTATAATGGACAGATTGGAAGGGATTACAGCTAAGACGACTATCAGAAGCCTAATCCCTAGCCTAAAACACAGTTTAAAAGGAAAACCTAAAAGTGTTTATCAGACAGAATGCCTCCACCGCCATATCTGAGGCAAATTGATTCCTCAACCACCACAACGCCACCTGTGCCTCAAAGGATTCAACCAGGAGCTGAATTTATTGATCAGGATCAGATTTTTGCCTCAACACAGCCAAAGAAGTCACTTCTGCCAGGGCCTTCAATGCAAAGAATATCTACAGAGTTACTTCGGACTACCTATGCCTCAAAGGTCAAAAAATACTCCTACCCAACTTAAATCATAAGTATGAATAAATTAATGCGATGAACACCTCTTCTGTTTCTTCATTGAGCATCCCAAGGGCCAATGGGCCATTTAAATCCTGTATAAATTGTAATTTAGATCTTTTTCAGATATCACCTCCTCATCTTTCTATATATACCATAGCAGAAGATGAGTGAGGGGCTTCTGGTTGTTGGTTGCTGTTTTATCACAAGTTGTAACATTGAAAATCTATGAAATAAATATACAAGTCTGTTGAATTTGAAAACAAATTGAAGTCTTGGATGTCTTGATGATGCTGTTGCATGCCCGTTCCTGAGAAGGCTCTATCATTGGATGAGCTTGGTTGTTGGTGAAGTATTCTAACTGTTTAATGTTTTTTCCTGTTTTCATTATGTTTCATAATCTCTTACTACAGTAGGCTGAAAGTTTTAGGCTAAGAAATGACTCCTGGAAGCACCTTAGACATGTTCACCCTTCACTGTTTTATGTTTTCTTATGCTGAAGAATTTTAGAGGCTTTAAACCTTCTCTTTAGTCTTCATGCTTGTTTATTTCCTTGATAGCTCAAATAGTTGGTTTGAGCATGATTTATGGTTCTCCCTGCTTGTCTGCCATCACTTGAAAGCTGTTATTGAAGTCTCCCTTTGAAGTACCATTTTCTTAAGTTAATCAAAGAGGTCGGTTTTGATCTCACCCTTTGCCCCTGCTTGAACAGTTGTTTTGAAGGTCTTTATAGTTGCGAGCATAGATGTTATTTAGGTGTTCCCTCTTCTATGAATGCAGCTATCAGTGAATCTTTTATGTTTTCTAAGTCCTTTAAAATAAAATCTTTGAGGAAATAGGGAGTTCCCCGAATCTTAGATTTCATTTTAAAAGTTGTCTTGAAGTCATTATTTTCTTAAAGAATGTTTGTGGAATTTATGGTTAGCCCTATCTATCAAATATCTCTTTATTGTTAAGTTATGTTTTCAGTTCCCTTTGTTGAGAATTAAGCTTCTCTTTCCAAAACATTAATGTCCATCTCATTCCAAAACAAAGGATCCTGTGGCCAAGTTAGATTTTCCCTTTGATATCCCATATCCCTTGAAGAGTTTGTCATGACCTTATTTTGACTCCATTGCCAAATGAACTAGATATTTCCTCTTTCTGTCTATCTTTCCTAGAGCTTTCATTTTCTGCTGTATCAACTCAACCCAACCAAGCAAACATCTGCACTTAATAACTAGTCTAAAATCCATAACCAAAGCAAACAAGATAAACTTTTGCAAACAAATATTTGAGAGATCCCTCTCTGAGAACAGGAGGACTAGATCCTGGAACTCTAAAGATTGGTTCTGATGTTACCTTGTCTTTTGATTTGCCAAACTTTCAAAACATGGATACCAACAAGTTGTTCTGGGAATGGTGGAGAAGAGGTGGTTGCTTGCTCATGAGTTTGTTGTGTAACCACATTCTCCTTTTGCAATGTTTGTTCTGAAGGTAAAATATTTTCAACTTGAATATTTTTTTCTCCCTCTAATTCTATTATGCACCCAAACCTTAGTTGAAGGTCGTTGCACTCCCTTAACTCAGTTTCTAGTTCTGGTGGTTCAATTATTTGAACAGATTGAACCGACCCATTATTAGGGTTCAGGTTGGGTTGGTCTGGGAGTTGCGGTCTTAAGTTGGTTTGGGGATTTTTTTTGTAATGTAAATGGTACTGGCAGTGTAGGTGGAGGGAGAGGAATTGTTCCAGTTTGTTGAATCATAGATCTTTGCCAGTTCGACTGCAAGGTTTGATTCTGCGAGGTGGAGGGGGACCATTGTGTCGGATATGTATTATTTTTCTAGAATGGTGGGCAGTAAGGGAAGTTCAGCTGATTGGTTTGATTTGTTTGATTTGGCCATGGCGATGTAGGAAATGGCTGTTGTGACCAACTAGGGAAGGGAGGCTGATTTTTCCACATTCCATTATATTGCTGAGCATTATACTAAGGAGACTGAAAGGAAGATGATGGATCAATGGGCATATTTGTTTGTTGTGGCTGCCATTCAAGGCGTTGGTTAAGTAGGCATACCATTTTTGTTTCTTCTTTTGCTTCTTTTTAGACTACTTTCAATCCCGGGAGTGAAGGGAAACTTTCTGTGGAGTGTTCTTTTGTGCAGATGCCACAGACTTGGACTGTATCTAGTGGGGACTCTTTATGGCTGTGTTTCTTTCTGCATCTAGGGCAAAATATGGCCAAATTTTGATCTACTACTGCTTGCTTTTGTTTAGCTTGCATGATATTGAGCTTTATTGTCAGAGTCCCTAGAATATCAGTTTTGAAATCTTCTAGTAGATTTCCAACTTCTGTGTGGGTTATACCTCCACTAGAGGCCTTGCTATCTCTTGTGATCATGTCATGTTCTGCTAGTTTTAGTCTTGTGCTGCCTCTCGAACTCCTAATACATAAATTAAGAATGTTAGCAAAAGTTTCCTGATATATGTCACCTTTGCCCATGATGTTTAATGTTTCAACCCATTGCTCCTTCATCCCTTTAATTAATGTGGTTTTTAATACATTATGAGGTAAGGGTAAAGATGCATAAGGTGATCTCTAGAGGTTGTACTAAAAGCATTCTACATATTCCTCCAATGTTTCATTAGGTTTTGCTGTCATCTGAAATATTTCATCTTTTAATTCTCTAGACCTGCAATAATCCTGATATTTATTTAGAAAGGAAGCTTTCATTTGATCCCAGTAATTTATAACACCTCCACCTAACCCCATAAACCATCGTAAAGCTACTCCTTTTAATGTGGAGGGGAATAATTTTAGCTTTAGTGCATTGGTGGTATAGTCACACCCCCTGCATAATACATCGAATTGAAACATAAATGCATCTGGATCTTCCGATGTTAAGCCATGGAATGTAGGAATATGCTAGAGAGGAATGGCCTTCATAGGTGCATTAACTGCAGTGTCCACAATGGGATATTGCAGTGTGGAAGTTTGGGGTGGTTGCTGGTTGTGGGCGATTTGATCAAATATTTGTCAATATCCTTCTGGGATTTCTAGGGAATTATTCCTAGGCTGAATAGAAGGAGTAGGGATGACCTTAACAACACTCCCCTAGTCTAGGATAATGAGTGTCCCTTGCTGAACTATTATCTGAGGGGATTTTGGTTCTTCAGGTTCTTTAGTTTTTTTTTGGATGACTTTGATAGAACTTCCCTTATCTGGGCTGCTTGGTGTTTGGATTACTTCAAGAGGGAATCTTGGTTCTTCTACTTCCCCTATTTCTCCTCCTCCTTCACGAAGATTACTAGAGTTCCCTTCTTGTAAAGAAATTGGGCGAGAATTCCCAATTTCTGGAGAATCTTGCTCAGTCTCTTCTATTTGGCTATGCACCTCAGCAAAAGCTACAGATGGTGATTCTGTGGCCCGAAGGGATCTAGTAGGTTGTCTAGAAGCAATTTTTCAAGTTCCTACTGATGGTTGAGATTCATCTTTCTTAATGATATTGTCGATAAATTTTGTTCGCCCAAGGGTCACCGATCCCTTAGGTTTTTCAGGTCTCGGAGGAATTTTGTCTTGTTTAGATTTTATAGTCATTCAAAAAAATGCAAACATTCATTCCTACCTTAAGCTTCTACACAGTTCTGCTATGAAGCGGGCAGATGAACAAACATGTTCTTCGTTCGTTATTCAGGTTCTTACCTTCCGTTTTTAATACCCAGTTGTTCCTTAGCAGAGAAAATCAAATGTACATCACTCTTTCTAGATAGCTACACTCTCCTCGGCAACGACGCCAAAATGTTGAGGTATAAAAGGTGTCTTTTTAACTCCTATTTATCCCACATTAATTATCAATCCAGGTACGATTTTTTATTTCAAGAGTGTACTCAGCCTGAGGCAGAAATTCAATCTAAGAGTAATGCTCTCCAATTTGCAGTACAATGTTTCAAATGCAAGAGTAAACAGATGCTTGAAAATGAAATCTAATTTCAATGACATGAAACTTAAAGCTCTAAAATCCAATCACTCACTCGACAATCATCAGTCAAGGATGCAGTAGTAATAACTCTTTCCTCTATTAACTGATGTAAATGAAATCAAGCATGAACAAGATCTTCAATCTGAGAACTTAGACAGTAATAGCCAATGTCCTTTCTAGTTGATGATTTTACACTTCACGATAAGGAAACTAATTGGAAATGATAACTAAGTCAAATCAATACTGTTGCTAATGGAAATAGAATAAACACGTTCTCTGCAATAATGTTCTAAAGAAAACCAAATACTTACGGGAAAGGAATAAACAGTAAAGCTAGTTATCAGAAATGAACATCAAAGCGATTGAATGGAAATGAACAACATATCTATCTAATGGAAATGAAAAAAAAAACTCTAAAAAGAGAAGCTTTATATCTAAAAAGCATAAAAATACAAGTTACAGAGGAATAAATAATCTTGTTATGTTGAAAAGGAATAGCAACGCAATTCACTCATAATTGATGCAACAAACCTATTTCTTAAAACATTGAAACAATAAGCTATAGAACATGGAAACTATGAAGCAATGTGATTTAAAAGAAATGATAAATAAAGCAAACCATCACACGAATGAAATTGGAAAGTAATGGTACAGATAGTAGGTGGATCCACCCAGGCCAGGACCTTAGCCGCTAGTGAAGCACCGCCGAACTACTCCAGTATCATATAATGATACGACAACCGGATTATGTATTAATCATATGTAACAGAGTTTACAAGCAATCGCACTATGTTTTAAACAAAAAGAGTCGATGAGAAATCATGAAAATACAACAGGAAGTCTGAATAATCACAATACATCATATATTACATATATCAATTTCTACAAGCGGTGTCCTTTTATAACAGCCAGCGGATGAAACAAGAAAGATAGATAAGCTTTGAGCAGCGGGATTCACTCTATCTTCTAACTTTAGTTATTGTTTTGTCTTCTTGCGCTGATGCCGCGCCATTCCTTTCCTTCCTTTGGCTGTGTGCTCTGATCTCAACCTTCTTGTCTAGATATGGTCTTTTGTTGAAGGGACAACAGTTATTTCTGCTTTGTCTTCTCCTCTCAAATGGTGGCTTCCCACTTCATCCATTTTATGCATATAAGAAAAGACAATCTTTAATCAATTTGAAACAAACACTAATCTCCTTAATTCTATTATAATTCTTTAATATATTACCATTCTAGAATATAAAGGAGTTATTATTAAAGGAAAAAGATAAAGAAATACATGGAAAATTCATACCTTTTCCAATGCTCAACAAGGGTCAGCTAGAGAAGGGAAAAAGATACACTAACATGCAGAGAAAGATGGCAAAACATTATGCCATGAGAAACAGGATTGTAAGGGCCAAGCTCAAACGTGCCCATGCAAAGATTTGGAGTTTGATCGAGGAAAAGGAGAAGGAGAAGATTGATATCCTTGATTATGTGTCCCTCCAAGCCTCCCAACCATGATCAGTAAAGAAAAATCCATTTTTGGCACTTTGGTGCAAATTTTTAAATTTTGACAATTTGGCTTGCAGAGAATTGGGCCAAACGCGTAGCGCCACTAGCGCTGCACTCTTTTTTGGGGCACTCAAATGAAAAAGGGTCATAATTTTCATGTTCCTCATACCAATTACATTAACCTAAGAAAATTTCAGAACATTTGGAGCAAACCTTGTCCCTCAAAAAGGCTAAAAACTACCAAAAAATCAACTTTCTGCCTTCTTTTTGGCACTGGCGCTGCGCATTTATAAGTCTTGGAAGAAGTGGCTTTTTAAAAGGAAAATGGGAAAAGTGGAAGTAGATTTGGAAAATATACTTAGAGACCTTTCCAAGGAGCCATCATGGAGCTCATTTGGACACCAAGAAGGCCTCCAAAACTTAGCTGCAAAACAGGTCATTTTCCCAGTCTTGGCGCTGCGCGTTTGCACTGGCACTGTTCCCCTATACCTTGGAGATACGCCCTTACTAGGAGTTATTGAAAAAGATATTTTGGAGCCTTAAATTCAAACTTTTTCAGAAATTAGCTCAAATAGTTATGTTAGAAGTTATTTTTTCCATAAATGAGTTTTAAATATTTTTCCTTGGGCCTTGCATGGTCTCAAAGGTCAAAAGCATTAACTATGTAATGAATGACATTTGAAACCCTAGCTAGGGTTTACCTCCCCACTTTGTAGATAAATACTTCATGTATGCTTCATAGTTTGGTTGGTTGATTGTTGACCTGAATACCTCATAGACTGAGTTATGAAGAGTTTTTGGCTTTGGAGCTTTGTAACTGCTTTGGATTAAATGATTAATGGAGCAAGCATATTCACAGGATTCATGGACTTTGTCAAATGGTGATGTTATACTAATCTAGTTATTGTTTCCTCTTTTTTTTCCATATTGTTCATCGTTTCTCTTTCAATCGAATATAAAATTTAGGTTAAGATATGCTGTCAGAGGCACCTTAAGTCTTTCTGCTTCTATTGCTCAAATGTTTTCCTCTACTAGGTTTGATTGGAGAATTATTAGTTGCTTTTTGATTCCACCTAGTTTTTGTATTGAAAATAATTTAATAAGAGTCAAACTAGAGAATTTTATGGTATGCCCTGTCCTTTGGTGTAGCTTGAAACATTATTTTTAAGATCTCTCTTTGAAGTTTTCTTACTAGGGTTTAGGCTAAAGAAGTTTATGGTTTGCCCTATCCTTTGGTCTATCTTGAAAAGTAACTTTAAAGGTATTTAAGGTTTGATTGAATAACTTAGGAGCTCCATACTCTTTAATCATTACTTATTTTTCATCTTAAATTTTTTCTTTCTCTAAAAGTGAATAACTAGAGAATTTAGCAGTTCGCTGCTCTCTAGGGTTTGCTAGATTGTTGTCTCAAATTTTACTTGATAAAGCAAGACAAAAGAATTTTATGGTATGCCCTGTCCTTTGGTTCTTTCTTGAGCATAGTGATCTTAAAGACTCTTCTTGTTCTAGTATATGTAAAAGGATTCTTAATTTCCCTTTAAACCTACTAAACTCACAATTTAATGTTCATTTCACACCCACCTAAGCTATTAAGATCCATTTGGATTTGTTAACTTACCCTATGAAACACCCTTGATTTATTGTTGTACTTTTCAATCCTTTCACAGACCCCATAGCCCAATGGTTTGAATTTCCCTTACTCTATTTGATCTTCTTAACAAGAAGTCCATAAAAACAAAACAAAAAAATCAAACCCTATCATTTAAACTAGCCTAGAATCAGCATCATAAATCAATCAAGTCATATATTTTATACAAATATAGAGAGGGCCCTCTGTGAGTCTAGGAAGGCTAGGTCCTAGGACTCTAAAGTTGGTTTGATGTTACCATTGTTCATTTGGTCTTGCCAATATGAAAAATTACAGGGACCTAACACACAACAATCAACCTTATCTTTTCCAAGAGCAAGAACTTTTTTTTTCATGAAAATTTTTAGGGGCTGATATTCGTAGGTGGGCTAATTTTCTATGATTTTTCCAAAAATAAGATTCGCAAATTTCAATTTTTTCATAAAAATGATTCGCCAAAATTTTACAATATAAAATTATTTGACCTTAAAAATCACCAATATTATATAGAGAATATATATAAAATAATTATAATTTTGAATAAATTTACAAATGCATCAATAAACATTGTATAGTTTTCATAATAGGGACTAGTGATATTCGCCAATGTTTTTAAACTTCAAGATAATTTTTCATCCTTAAATTTTTCCCTGCTTTTGGTGTGTGGGGAAGGTCTACCCTCCTAAAGCTCCAATGACAGATATGAGAAGGGAAGGCTTGACTCACAACTTTATGAAGTGATAACCTAATCTACCAACATGTAAACAAGCTAAATCTATAGAAAAAGACAAATGGAAGAAAACAAAAAATAGTAAATGAAAATACAAGTAAACAAGCTAAATACTCATAAGAAAAACTAGCTAAATGACATGAAATTAAAGAATGATTACATAAGACAGGTTGAGGCGGATGGATTTGGCCCTAACCCACAAGCCTAACTATCTGAAACTAGATCAGTAAAGCACAATCTGAATACTCATATAATTTCAAAATATAGTCTCATTACATCAATATAAAAATCTTGAAAAATGATTACAAGAGAAAAGAGACTAATGGCTTTCTCCAAAGTTCGAATCCTAATGAGCTCTTTCTCAACCCTATTTAACCTAAATGGTAGCTACCAACAACTCCCTAAAAATTAAATGATGAGTCCACTTGACTGCAACTGAAGTATGGCTTTAATGCACTTGATATTCAGTTTGTTTGGTTGCCTTTGATTTTGAGTTGTTGGAGGGAATATCCAAGATCCCTCGGCTGCCCTTGGGAGTTAAGGAGGGTAAAAAAACCCCTATAATCTCTCCTTATTTCCTACCTCGTGTCTTGATGAATAAAACATCACAAAAATGCAATATCTTCATGATTTATATACATTTAACTCATGTTAGGTACTCAATGTATGATAAACCTCAATCACCATCTACAATAGCATAATAAGACCATAATATAATTAAAATACAAAAGAAAGATTCTTAATAAAGAAAAAAGGTGACCATTAACCCCTCCAGATGTACCTAATAATGGAGCTCATCATCAGCCCCCTACTAAATGGTTTCTGATCGTCTGAGAAACTAGTCTCCCTTTGAATTTATTTTAAGGCTTCGATGGACCCTCTGACTTCCCAAGGAAGAAGTGTGGGAGTCCCTTTAGGAGGGTAAAACCCATCATTATTTTATGCTTCCTCCCATTCTTTGCTCTACTCATCTTGGTACTTTCCATCACTTAGCCCAAGTGTGGACTGAGCTTCAAGCCAAGCCACTAAATATTTTTGGCCTGCATGGAGCTCTTGGACAATGGTGTTCTCTCCAAGGCACCCCTCAATATTTATGGTGTGTGGTACTCCATGTTTCTAAGGCTGTGAGGGAGGTTTTTCCATCTTCTTTGGCTAGCCATTATGCACTCATCTCCAAGAAACCTAGGAACATCATCAAAGTGAGGAATTACTTGAGATTTTGTATGGAGTTATCTTTCAACAAGTTCAGGATCCTTTTCAATATTCAGATGGTTATTGATGACTTGTTTAGGGCTAAACAATTATGCCCTAATGTGTAAGGGTTATTTTTTTTATCTTCTCATAACACTTCTCATCTCTTATGCTCTTGTCTCCTCATTAACCATCCATGATTAAAAAGCCATTAATTCCATATCCCTCATCCTAGGATTGCTGTCCCATATATTTAAATCTGTCAACATAAGGTTATGCATGTAAAACTCTGCCATTTTTTCCTTGCCTGCCATACTTGCTTGATTGTAGAAATCAATGAACTATCTACATTTTTCGAAAGGTAAGGATCCATGGGAGGCTTATGTTTTAATTTGAAAGAGGAGCCACTGCTCCTTGAGGTAAATTGCATATGAATCTGAAGGATATTTGTGTTGAACTACCTTTATGCACAAATCTGCCATGGTGGCTGGTGAGCCCTGATATTGCACCAAGAGTGCTGCAGCTCTAAAGGGCTGCCCTACTTTACTTTATCAACCCGGGGTTTGTAAAAACTTGGAGGTGACAATGCTATATACACAACAGATGCATTTTGTTCATGTCATCCTCTTCTGCTCTACGAAAGGGTGCTACTTCTAGGGGTTCTTACTGAAGTTTGTCACACTTCAATGAAACTAAAATAAACTACAGAAAAGAAAAATGAAACTAATTTAAATTGCAGAAAGGAAACTAATTTAGACCACACTTAATTTGGCTAATCAGCTAAACACACTCTACTCTATCTATCATGCTTTATCTATACAGTCATTCATGAACTAATTCTAATTTTAAGAAGTGTGCTTGCATTTTGGAGGAAAAAGGGCTAAAGAGGCTAATGGAGAGATTAACGCATGAACGAAGGCTTAGAAGTGGAAAGAGAAGGGTTAAACCTTATTACAGTGCATAAATGGCTTTGGAGCGGAATGCTTTGAAAAGTGCAATGGCGGAGAAGCGGGAGTATAGTTCGGGAGTGGGAGAAAAGTGCAAAGTGTCACGGGGTAAACATTGCTATTTGCGATGTGGTAAATGTTGCGAAGTGCAATATGTGATATTGAAATGTTGCAATTGGTATTTTGAAGCAGTAAGTGTTAATGAAAACCAATTAAATGGTGAGAAGTGTGAAATGAAACAGGTGACGTGGCGGTGGGACCGACGGCGAGGCACGATCACAATATCTCAATCAGTGGATCAAAGCAGTAATTCTTAAAATAAAATGGTAAATTTTGTGAAGTGCAATTGCAATGTATGATAGCTGGAGAACCGAGAAGAAAAGGGCGGAGGTCAAACTTTGATGGTTTTTCAAGAATTTTACGTTAAAATGGTTGTGATAGCCGCAGAACATGAAAATGAAGGAATAGAAGGTAGACTTAGTCATTTTGAAGTGTTTTGGAGAATAAAAAGGTTGTGGCATCTAAAAATAAGTGAAAATAGAAGGGGATAGAAGCATAACAACAGAGATGGAAAATGAAGCGGGAAGGTTAGGGTGAACTTCTGCGGAACTTTAATATTGGTTCCTGCAAACAAACCTGTGTATTCATGCATGGGAAAGCATAAAATAATGTGTGATAAAAATAGTGAACATAAATCATTTTTTTTTCTGTGAGAAAGCATACCCCCTCAAGCTCTATTGACAGAGATAAGAAGGGAAGTCTAGATCCAGAAATTTTATATTTTTATCCTCCATTTTATTTAGCGAATGAAAACCTACAGCAACAATTTGAAATAACAACTTGAAACTATCAAAAGAAAGATTAACTAAATGACATAAAAAAAAAATAGCTAATGGAAAAAAAAAAAGCTAGCTAAATGACAAAAAGGAAAGAATGGTATCAGGAAGAGAAGCTGAGGCACATGGAGTGGGCCCTAATCCATGAGCCCAGCTCTCTCGAACTAGATCAACAAAAAATCATCTAAATACTCATTGCATTAAAATGAAATATTATTACATTTTTAAGGTATTAAACAACAAAATCCTAATAGAATTGAAAATGGATGGCATGGGATGGAACGGAATGGACTGTATCGAATGGACCATAATCAAATGGTTGGACTGGAGTGGACTGGAATGGAATTGAAGTCAATCAAACCTCCTTCCTAGATCTAGCTCTGCTTTATTTATTCTACGAGGCAGCTACCAAAACCTCCCTTGAAAATAGTGATTGAGTCCACTTGACTCCATGTAAACATAGTTTGAGTGCACTTCATCTTCAGTTTTCTTCGCTTCCTTTGATAGTTAAGGAGGGTGGAAAAACCCCTTGAAGCTCTCGAAGATTTCTCCCTAATTTCTTGATATTGTGCTCATATATTTTCCAATCTTGATATTCTAGTGGTAGGAAGCAAGTCCCTAAATCATCTCCTTCACCAAATCCACGTAATATACCAAATATTATCACAATATTCTACAAAAATAAACAATATTAGGCACAAATATGAAATTACCTTTAAACCTTCCTACGAAAATATTGAAGTATAAAAAAACATTATTATGTGCAGAAGGAGAGATTTAATATATTTATGCATGTTCATAAGGAAGGTAGATGGGCTTAAGAAAGGTTATATGGGCCTTATTTTGTGTCTAATTTAGAGGCCCATCATCACCCCCTACTGAAAATGTTGCTCATCCTCTGAGCAACCTATTCATCCTCCCTGCCTTATGGTTTTTACTACATGTTGGTTTATTTCATTTTCTATTTATTGGCCGATGTGCTTCTCCTCCTGCTAATATTCTTGCTACTATTATTTTAGGTGCTTCATGTAGGTCCTCAGATGCCTTAAGAAAATCTGTTTTGCATGACAATAGGTGGTGGATCCACCTTTTATTTGATTTTTTCTTTTTTTGTTCTCTCTCTCTTTTTTTTTCTTTTTTTTATTGCATGCAAAGTAAACTCGCAGTTCTTTTTTCTGTGAACTGAGTTGACCCTTGGTTATCCCTTGGAATTCTTTGTCTTCTATTACAATGAACTACTTACTGCCCCTTTTCTCAAGTCCTTTTTAATTTTGTCTTGTTCCTTTTCTTGGTGAAAAAAGTGAGGCTAGTTGTTAGATAAGGCTGAGGTTTCTCTACTACTGATTTTGGTTATATAAAAAAAATTCCTTCTCATACTTTTTAATGTTTTGGCTATAGATGATTGCATACCTGATCCTTAGCATTGATTTGTTTTTGCAGGTGATATTGAAGCTGCTTTCATGGTTGTTGAAGTTGTCTTCGGTGGTTCTGAAGCTGCATGTGATAATCTACTTGAGGTCCTTTTGGAGCTTCTGAGCATAGCAGGAGCAAGTCAAAGTTTAACTACCTTTAACTAGGTGTTGAAGCCTAGAAAATCTCTGCTTCAAACATTGGGGAAAACCACCTGGTTGGGACCTTAGGACAACTCCTTTTCCGTTTGGTATGGTGGCTCTGACTGGATTTAAAGGACTAGTTTCCTTATAACTAATGGGTTGGTGATGGATTGATTTGGATGAGTGAAAATGGGACTAAATTGACTGAAATAAAACTATCTAATTTAAACTAAATATTGATAAATAAATTCTAACACTAACCCGGGTAATCATATGTGAATACAACTTAAGATTATTCCAATTTAAAAATAACCATAAAAATGTATTATCATTTAAATCAAAATGTGCAGAAACAAATAAAGATAACTCTGTTTAATAAATTAAACAGAGTTGTATTAACATATTGCATTCATCATAAAATATCATCTACATGTACTTATAAAAGATAACATTTCAATTATACTCAGAAATGATATATAAAGAAACGTTGTGAGAACCAAATATATATGTAAATGATAGCAATTTTAAAATGAATATCATAAGACAAAAGAAATCAACAGTGAACAGATAGAAATACCTTATTCATCTTGAAGGCTTTCAAATGTAATCTGATACTCTAATCCAGTAATTCTGATGCAAAATCAAATTCCAAGGTACAGAAATGCAACACTTCAAAGATAATTCCGCATAAAATCACCAGATGTGATCCTTTTAAAAAATATATTAAGCCAGTGGAGTACAGAAATGTAATATCCAAGTCAAAAATATTAAAATCCAGGACCCCTCCCTAAATGCATGAGAGGGGTTTAAATACTACTGTGCTAAATCTAAAAATATTCTATTATAAAAATTAAGGATTCGGTTTAACGACCGTCCTTTTCCTAGACTAAAATACAGTGAAATTAAAACTAAATCTAAAAATAAAGACTATTAACTAACTATTTATGAACTTGATCTTTAAACTTGCAAGCATCTAGCATAGTTTTGCGAAGATGTGGTTGACCGACTTCAGAATTCAACTGTCCTAAAAAGACAGAGTCGGCAAGTGTAGGCGCAATCTTCTCTGTAGAATTGATGATACAATTTAGCGCGCTATACTGACTATGTGGTTTCACAAAGTATGTCTAGTAAGAATCCTAGTTTAATCTTGTCAGCCCTTGGATTGATTTTTCTCTTTCTTCTGCCTTTTGCCTCCATTTTGTTTGCAGTTGATGTGCCTGTGGGAGATATCCTGGAACAGTTTCTGAAATCAAATTAGCTTTGTGTAAATTATCATTTACACAATCAGTAAGAGTGTTTACCGCTGTAGCTGCCTCCTCTACCCTTCTCTGCCCTTCTGATTTGTTTTTTCTCTTCTATTGGAGCTTTTTGCTCTACTATTAATTTTGCAATTTCATCTCGATTTTGCTTTGCCATTTTCTCCTTTTCATTTTTCTCAATGTATTCCTTTTTTCTCATATCATACTTCAGCCAAGGTAGTTTCTTCTTCATAGATTCAACCTTTCGCAGTAGTTTTTCTCTTTGCCGAACACGCTCCACATCTTTTCCTTGCTCAGCATTAAGTGCCTTGAATTTGGTCAATTTTTCCTTATTTTGCTTTACAGTTATTTCAAGTCTCTTCAACTCCCGAATTTTTTCAATAAGAGCTCTATGTTTCCCTGAGAGCTCCTGATCTCCAACAGCTTTTTCAGTCTATTCTAAAAGCTTTATAGGGGATAATTTGGAAAACTTACATACCCTATCTTGTGGTACAAACTGTGTCAAATTGCCCACTTGGATATTGAACTTGTGAACAGTGTCTAAAACATCCTTTTTTGGTACTGTCCGTCCGTGTTTGTTTTTCTTCAATGACTCATCTCTTTTGGTCCACTCTTGTGTGCATTCTGACAAATTCACATGCTCTTTGGCAAACTCTTCCATAAATTTCTTATTATAAGTCGCCTATGCTTCCGGCAACTTATACATCAGCCTCAAATCTTCCGTGGTGAATGACCCGATTAGCTCTTGAGATGGAGTTCTAAATTTCCTGTCTGAAATATCTGTGCTATCCAGCACCCATTTCACCATGTCCGTATATGGGAGAATCCTCGGCCTTGCTGCTATCCTATGTAGAAATGAACAATCCAGTTCTTTGAGGGTTGCCTCAAATGTATTACTGGAACCTGCTGTAGCCGCAACTTTCACCACCACAGGATTTTATTCTTCGAGTAAATTATACATCCCTTCCCAGGTGGTTACACCAGCATCCTTATTGCAAGCGGTGTCTGCATACAGTGAAGCTATTTCTCTGTTTTCAGAATTTGAGCTCTTCTCTTTCTTAGCCATAATGTTCTGTGAGCGCTTTGTATAGACGTTTGCTCCTTCGTGCCTGCGTTTTACGAGTTAAATGAGAGTAATGGCATGAGAAAGGTGATGAGATTGTTTTAAATGAAAAGGTGGATGAAATATATTATTTGAATGTGAAACAACTTTCAATCAAAACAAAATCTCTTTTACCATTAGTTGACGATCTATTCATTTAATCCAATCATTAAAGCGCAAAGCATATATTGATTTATGGGAAGATTTTCTTTGAACAACGCACTTTTATGAATTTGCGACATTGCGATCTGCGATCGCAATATCACAAAATCGCAAAACGTAACCATTGCAAACAGGCAAAATAGCGCAAAAGCGAAAATATGTAAATAGCGCAAAAGCGCAAATCGCAATGTCGCAAAAGCGCAAAATTGTAAATAGCGCAAACAATATTCATTTCACATTTCTTTTTTCTATGCTATGCGATCTGCGACCAATATGTTATTGTATAGGCTTTTTGGGATCGCGTTATCACAAAATCGAAAAATCGCAATTTTAGTTTTACAAAAGATATCTACCATTTTGTGATGGATGCGCTATTTTGTTTAAAGAACAACTTTATTGTAATCTATTATAAACTAAAATGTTTCTTAAGGTTCTTTCTAAGGGATTTCTATAAGTTTATGATAGAAAGTTTTATTTGAAAAGGAAAAAAAATCTTAATTGATTTTTTTGGATTTTTAACTAAGGGTCCCCATTTATTAAGTATTATTACTAATATTAAATAAAAAGGGGAGTTGTTGCTGGTCACAACAATTGGCGATTCACTGAGAGAAACAATTATCTCTGAAAAAATAAAATGAACACTATATTTCTAGTAAATAAATATTTTTAAAGATAATGAAAACTATCTTAGGATATTTCAAATAAAATCTAACTTAAAAGAAATAAAAATCATTCACAATTTATTTCTAATTCTTTAAAGAATGAAAACACTTTTGGGTTATCTCAAGCTTTGATTGGTGTTAATAATGAAGTAAGTTGATTTCTCCAAGTTTGGTTTTATAATATACTCTATTGTCATAGGTATTGCCTCTGCTGCCTGCAAACATTCATAGTCTTGACAGGGTTACCTTTAAACCGTTAACCATTCATTGTCACATCCAACTAAAATTATGTCTTTTTAAAAGATAAATTCATAAGACATATTATCTCATGTTTTTTGTCTTTTAGTTATTTTATTTTTAAGAGTCATTGTTCTCGTTTGCTAGCCAGTTAATAACAATTCCATTCACCAGTTATAATTAGACTGAACAAGCTGGCTCGTGATGAGACCCCTTGTCTTATATTTATAAGCCATTACCCTGTTTTGGTATGCAGTATTGGTAATGTCAGTTTCATTATTCCTTATGAACATGGTAAGTCGGCTCATAATGAGACCTCTTATCTCTTAAATTTTCATATAATTTCTTAGAATTACATTCTAAAAAATCACAACTTAAATGGATGGGGTGAAATAGCTTTATCCTTAAGAATCAATGGATAACAATTTTCAGAGTTTCTTGAGTACCAAGACTTTGAAAAAAATCTTTACTTTTATAGATAACCATTCTTTGCTCAATAAACTTATAATGATTTACATTCTCCTCAAGTTTTCAAAAGATCATGCAAATGATTGGAATAATCCTTCAAAGTTTAACATCTTATTTTAAACTATCCAAAAATTGTGATTATTTCCTTAAAAATTCTTATTTACACAAAATAAATATTTATAATATTTTTCCTAAGAAGTTTTCCTAAATAGTAAACAGTCAATTAGGGACTTATTAACAACCATTATTTGCAAAAACAATTAAAAAACTCTGCAGAAAGGAATATGTACAATTTTAAGAAGGGGTTACCTCCTTATGAAAAGAATTTCTTCAAGATAAGCCCATTTACAGGAAGAGATTCTCTCTTACCTGTTAGATCTTGTAGTATGAATGTATTTGAGCCTATCTTCTCAACGATCTGAAATGGTCCAAGCCACATTTTCTGAAACTTGGTATCTTTACCTTTTTCTTCGTGTGCTTTATCCCATTTCAGAACCAGATCACAAATTGACAATATTTTCGAGCCGGTAGAACTTGCATCAAAAGAATATTTTACAAGCTGTTGATGTTTTTCATGAATGATTTTTTCTTTATCTCTATCTTCTTCTAGTTTAAGGATTTGATCATATCTCAATTGAATGGATGAAGAAGGATTTTCTTCAATAAATTGCACTAGGGCTAATGATGGAAGAACTAAATTTGATGGTATCACAGCTTCTTTTCCATAAACTAAATTGAACGGTGAAGTTCCTATTGAAGCTTTTTCAGTGATACGATCAGCCCATAATGCAAAGATTAAAGACTTGTGCCAATTCTTTTGATTTTGATCAATGGTCATTTTAATGATTTTGATAAGATTTTTGTTAGTGGATTCGGCCAAACCATTACCTTGTGGATAATAATTTGTTGAATATTTTAATTTGAAACCTGTTTTGACTGCAAATTCTATTAAACTATTTCCGGAAAAGTAAGATGCATTATCAAAGACAAGAGAGTTAGGTACACCAAACCTGGTTATGATGAATTGATTTATGAAATCAATAATTGCATCAGAATTGGCTACCTTCAATGGGATTGCTTCTACCCATTTTGTAAAGTAATCAGTTGCAGTAAGGATGTACTTGTGCTGTTTGGAAGAATGAGGTACTATCTCACCAATAATGTCAAGCCCCCATTGTTCAAATGGTTGCTCAATACTCACTGGTTGCAAAGGAAAAGATGGTTTCCTTTGTCTTCCACTTGTAGTTTGACAAATTCTGCATTTTCTTACATAATCATGCGTATCTTTAAAAAGGGTAGGCCAGTAATAACCAGCACGAATTATTTTTTGAGCTGTGGTATCACCTCCAAAATGACCTCCTGCTGGTCCATCATGCAATTCCTGCAAAACCTTTTCAGCTTCAGTCTTTTCAAGACATCTCAATAAAATCGAATCATAATTTTTTCTGAATAACACATTGTCAATGATATCATATTTAATAGCCTTTAACCTTAAAGCACGTTTTCTCTTATAGCTGAAATTAGAAGGAGCATACCCATTTTTCAAGTAATAGATGAGATCAGCATATTGACATTCAGAGTCTGTAACACTTATCTGACTTACTTGCATATCTTGATTTGAATCTTGATTTTCTGGTATGTTATGAGCTCCTGCCAATAATCTGCAAAAACCTTGTCCTCTAACAATCTTAGCAGGTTTAATATCAATGTCATATTCTTGTAAATCTGTGACCCAATTAGCTCTCTTTTCTCCTACTTCTTTTTGAATTAATAATTGTCTCACTGCAGAAAATGGGACAATGATTTTTGTATGTGTTTTTAAGAGAAAAGGTCTGAAATGTTTGATTGATTTAAACACGGAAAAGGCTTGTTTTTCAACATCTGAATAATTAAGCTCAGCTCCTTACAGATTTGAGCTAAATAAAGAAATTGGTGCTTCAATTTTCTGATCATTGAGCTGTGTTAAAACAGCTGCATAGGATGTTTCAGTGGCTAAAGTATACAAAATAAAATCTTTAGGAAAATCTGGGGTATTCAATGCTGGTGCATTAATAATCGCTTGTTTGATTGCCTCAAAGGCTTATTTCTCTTTATGCCCCCATTTGAATACTGAATTCTTCTTGATCATATTTTGCATAGGTAAAACAATGAAAGAAAAATCAGGAATGAATCTTTCTACAAAATTGATTTGCCCAAGAAATGATTGCATGGATTTTTTGTTATGAGGTAAAGAAATATCAGAAATTTCCTTCACTCTATCTGGATCAATATATATACCATCTTTTGACACAACAAATCCTAAGATTTTTCCTTCATCCAAAGCAAAGAAAGATTTCTTTGGATTTAAGGAAATACCAAACCTTCTACATCTTTCAAATATTTGCTTTAAATCATGTAGATGATTGGCTCTCTTTTTTGAAAATACTGTTATGTCATCAAGATAAACAACAAATTATTTATTGATCAGACCTTTAAATGCTATGTCCATGGCTCTTTGGAAAGTTGCTCCTGCATTTATTAGACCAAAAGGCATTTTCTGATAAGCATAAGTTTCCCATTTTGTTCTGAAAGTTGTTTTCAATCTGCCATCTGGATGAACTAAAACTTGATTATAGCCTGAAAATCCATCAAGAAAGGACATAAGTTCAGAACTAGCTACGTTTTGAAGTATTTGTTCCATGGTTGGCAATGGGAAATTGTCTTTTAAACATGCCTTGTTTAGATTTCTAAAATCAATACAGATTCTTATATCACCATTTTTATTCCTTACAGGTACCATATTGGAAACCCAATTGGAGTGCCTGACAGGAAAAATGATTTTGGCTTTTAAAAGTTTATTAAGTTCTGATTTGATTTGACCTTCGAGATTTGGATGAACCTTCCTTAACTTTTGTTGAACAGGTTTAATATCAGGAAGCATTGGAATTGTGTGTTGAATAACCGAAGTATCATACGTTCTTAAATCATCATAATTCCAAGCAAAAACGTTTTTGTATTTGTTCAAGAGTTTAATGAAAGCATTCCTTTCCTCTGGCGTTAAATTGAGTCCTAAATTAACTTTTTGAGGTTTAGAATCAGAACCAAGATTTACTAATTCAAACTTCAAAGTGGAACTTTGAAGTCTAGCATTAGTGACTTTCTTGAATCTGTCCTTAATATCATATAAATCCTCTAATTTAACAACAGATTTTGGTATGGGATTTTCATTAACTTTTGAAGCAATTTGTAAATCGTGATCATTTTCATCAATAATTTGCTCATCGTATGATTTTTCTGAAGTCATGAAATTTAAAATATCTTTATCATGATAGAAAACTCTCCAATTTTTGACATTATCTGGGATAGATGCGCGAAAAATCAATTCTACTGAAAATCTATCAGGACTGCAATCTTCTGCTGGAAGGAGTTTGGATGCAACATTTGCTAACAAATCAGCTGGTGCATTTTGATTCCTAGGAATAGGAGAAATATTGAATGCTAAAAAGTGAGTAGTAAGATCTTGCACTAGGGTTTGATAGTGTTTAAGATGTCCTGAAAGGCAATGAATAGTATTCTTACCTTGTTTTATAACAATTTCGGAATCACCAAAGACTTTCAAGTATTTAACATCTAACCCTATAGCTTTACAAAGTCATTGAATCAAGGCTTCATATTCTGCGATATTGTTTGTACATTCAAATTCTAACCTACATGATAGCATGGTTTTCTCTCCATGTGGATCAATTAAGATGCATCCTGCTCTAGCTCCATCATTAGAATTTGATCCATCAAAATATAACGACCAAAATAAACATTTATCTATTGTCTTATCTACAATTACATCAGAAATATTTACAATTCTGGAAGAATCGGATTGCGAAAATTTTTCTATTTGAGAAACAAAAGTATTTACAGAAAAAGGTGATTGAGGCGCTTTGAAGTTTCCAAGAAATGATTCAGCAGAATAACCTCCAAGAATATTGTTTTTGAATGCCACAGTCTCATTAGGTTGTTCAAATTCAGTGACAGTGTGCGTCATATGTTTTTCTCGTTCAACTTTGATTTGATTTGGTTTCCCTTTATAGGGAAGCCACATATGTGAATAATCAGTTGAGATATAACCATTAAGTTTCGCAGAACAGTCCCTACTTAAGATTAATCCATAGAATTCAGGAATATCTGCAATCAAAATATCAATTCTTTGGACAATCCTAGGATCGGAAGCTAATCTGATAGTAACTGAATTGATTTCTCCTACAACTTGGACTTTAGAGCGATCCAACTGAACAATATGAACTGCCGATTTCTGTGGTTCAATATTCAATTTGGCACACACAGAAGTAGGCATTATATTAGAGGAAGCTCCAGAATCAATTAAACAATTATGCAAATTTTTATTGTACATTTCATAAGTCAAAAGAAAAGGAGGAGTCTGAGAATTTTATTTTTCTCCAATGAGCACGGTATCAGTAGCATCTACCTTATCTGGTGGCTTACCAGCTCCTTTAGCTGCTTTTGCAACTACACCACTTGGTAAAGGAGCAATTGGTGTAGCGTTTAATTCTTTTAATAGCAACTTCTGCTGGTGTTTTAGTTTGCTGAGTTCATGTAAGGAAATATTGGCTTTAATCTTTTTCATGTCTTCAAAAATGTTATAATCCATAGGATCCGACACCACTAAAGTCTTTGTTGTTGATGAAAGATGATTGGAAGAAGATGGATGATTCTGAGTAGGTAACGGAGAAGCTTTCTTTGCAGGGGATTTATATTTAGTACTTGGAGTTGTAATTTTCTTTTTAGGAACTGTTTGTACAGGCTCTTATGTAGATTTACTCCGAGTAGCTACAGGCATAACTTCTTGTTCTACCTCACTATCAAAATTAGAGAGAATAAAATCCCACATTCCATGTAATTCAGCTATTTCTTCATTCTCATCTTCCTCTTCTGATACTAAGGATGTATCTTCTTCTTCTTCCTCTTCTTCTGATTCTGCATTAGAGATTGCATTAGGAGGTTTAGATTCAACTTGGTTTCTTTTAAAATTTCGGAATGGTTTTTTGGTAGAAGTTTCAGCTACTTGTTTTTTTATTTCAACCATTTCATTTGACATGGTTTTAAGGACTTTCTGTAAACCTTCCATGTCATATGGGTCTTTGGCCTTTTTCCTTGAATCATCTTTAAAACTAACTTTCTTTGATTTTCTTTCCTCAATAGAATTTTTCTTTTCTAGAGAAATAATTCGTTTTTCTACTGCAATAGCCTCTTTCATATTCTCCGCCAACGTAGGTTTTGCAGCTCTATCTACAAAAATTTCTATGTTTGAGGGTAAGGCATTTATGTACCATTGACTTCTGACTTGTTCACTAGGCCTTGAATCTACGTGTATTTTGTTCAAGAGTTTGTTGAATCTAGCATTGAAATCTTTAATGGGCTCCTTTGGTTCTGTCTTCAAATTTGAGAGATCGTTGATTAAGGTAGCTATTGATCTGTCATCTCCAAATTTGGTTAAAAATTGATCTGCAAAAATGGCCCAACTTGTTATGGATCCTGAAGGTAACGAAAAGTACTAGGATCCTGCTGCCCCTTGAAGAGTATAAGGGAATAGTCTGACTACAACATCTTCATGTACGACTCCATTCAAATTTACAGCTAGCATAAAGTTATTGATGTGTTTTTCAGCTTGAATGTTAATATCTGGACTAAACTTTGGAAGCCATTTTCCAGGATTTTCGGGTAAATCATGTAAAGGTGCAGGCATGTTGACAGCTCTTGGAGTAGCCCATGGTCTAGCCATTATTGGAACAACTATTGGAGGAGTAGTAGAAGCTGGTGGTGTCTGAATAGAGGTTTTTGGAATAGATGATGTTGAGATTGATGATGATTGAGGAGATGGTGATTGAGGAGATGACTGTACTTTGTTGAGTTGGAATTTCGGAAACAGGTAATTGAATATTAGATGAAGAACCTATATCACTTACTGATTCCGATTGAGTTTTTCTTGTCTTGACTCTACTAGGTAAAGGGAATTCTTTCGAAGAAATACCAATTTTTTCACTTTGAAGCCTAGTAAGAGGTTTTGAAGAAACAAATTTTGAAGTTACACTACCTTCAGATATTTCAGACTTATCTAAAGATAATGAGAATCCTTTCAATTTATGAATTAAATCTTGAACTTCAGGAGACTCAGGATTTTGATTGTCTGAATGTTTTGAGATTTTGGTAGTGGGTGTCTAAATATTCTTCTCAATTCCTTCTATAGGATTTTTTATTTCAGAAGAAATTGAAGAAGTTGATGAGGGTGTTTTGCTCTCAGAATGGCTTGTAAGTAAATATTTACTTGCCATTCATAGCCTAGGCCCTCCTTCTAGTGCCAAAAATGTTGAAGCCTAGAAAATCTCTGCTTCAAACATTGGGGAAAACCACCCGGTCGGGACCTTAGGACAACTCCTTTTCCATTTGGTATGGTGGCTCCGACTAGATTTAAAGGACTAGTTTCCTTATAAATAATGGGTTGGTGATGGATTGATTTGGATGAGTGAAAATAGGACTAAATTGACTGAAATAAAACTATCTAGTTTAAACTAAATATTGATAAAGAAATTCTAACACTAACCCGGGTAATCATATGTGAATACAACTTAAGATTATTCAAATTTAAAAATAACCATAAAAATGTATTATCATTTAAATCGAAATGTGCAGAAACAAATAAAGATAACTCTGTTTAAGAAATTAAACAGAGTTGTATTAACATATTGCATTCATCATAAAATATCATCTACATGTACTTATAAAAGATAACATTTCAATTATACTCAGAAATGATACATAAAGAAACGTTGTGAGAACCAAATATATATGTAAATGATAGAAATTTTAAAACGAATATCATAAGACAAAAGAAATCAATAGTGAACAGATAGAAATACCTTATTCATCTTGAAGGCTTTCAAATGTAATCTGATACACTAATCCAGTAATTCTGATGCAAAATCAAATTCCAAGGTACAAAAATGCAACACTACAAAGATAATTCCGCATAAAATCACTAGATGTGATCCTTTTAAAAAATATATTAAGCCAGTGGAGTACAGAAATGTAATCTCCAAGTCAAAAATATTAAAATCCAGGACCCCTCTCTAAATGCATTAGAGGGGTTTAAATACTACTTCGCTAAATCTAAAAATAGTCTATTACAAAAATTAAGGATTCGGTTTAATGACCGTCCTTTTCCTAGGCTAAAATACAGTGAAATTAAAACTAAATCTAAAAATAAAGACTATTAACTAACTATTTATGAACTTGATCTTTAAACTTGCAGGCATCTAGCATAGTTTTGAGAAGCTGTGGTTGACCGACTTCAGAATTCAACTGTCCTGAAAAGACAGAGTCGGAAAGTGTAGGCGCAATCTTCTCTGTAGAATTGATGATACAATTTAGCGCGCTGTGCTGACTGTGTGGTTTCACTAAGTATGTCCAGTAAGAATCCTAGTTTAATCTTGTCAGCCCTTGGATTGATTTTTCTCTTTCTTCTGCCTTTTGCCTCCATTCTGTTTGCAGTTGATGTGCCTGTGGGAGATATCCTGGAAAAGTTTCTGAAATAAAATTAGCTTTGTGTAAATTATCATTTACACAATCAGTAAGAGTGTTTGCCGCTGTAGCTGCCTCCTCTACCTTTCTCTACCCTTCTGATTTGTTTTTTCTCTTCTATTGGAGCTTTTTTCTCTGCTATTAATTTTGCAATTTCATCTCGATTTTGCTTCGCCATTTACTCCTTTTCCTTTTTCTCAATGTATTCCTTTTTTCTCATATCATACTTCGACCAAGGTAGTTTCTTCTTCATAGATTCAACCTTTCGTAGTAGTTTTTCTCTTTGCCGAACACGCTCCACATCTTTTCCTTGCTCAACATTAAGTTCCTCGAATTTGGTCAATTTTTCCTTATTTTTCTTTACAGTTATTTCAAGTTTCTTCAACTCCCGACTTTTTTCAATAAGAGCTCTATGTTTCCCTGAGAGCTCCTGATCTCCAACAGCTTTTTCAGTCTATTCTAAAAGCTCTATAGGGGATAATTTGGCAAACTTACATACCCTATCTTGTGGTAGAAACTGTGTCAAATTGCCCTCTTGGATATTGAACTTGTGAACAGTGTCTAAAACATCCCTTTTTGGTACTATCCATCCGTGTTTGTTTTTATTCAACGACTCATCTCTTTTGGTCCACTCTTGTGTGCATTCTGACAAATTCACATGCTCTTTGGCAAACTCTTCCATAAATTGCTTATTATAAGTCGCCTGTGGTTCCGGCAACTTATACATCAGCCTCAAATCTTCCATGGTGAATGACCCGATTAGCTCTTGAGATGGAGTTCTAAATTTCCTGTCTGAAATATCTGTGTTTTCCAACACCCATTTCACCATGTCCATATATGGGAGAATCCTCGGCCTTGCCGCTATCCTATGTAGAAATGAACAAGCCAGTTCTTTGAGGGTTTCCTCAGATGTATTACTGGAACCTGCTGTAGCCGCAACTTTCACCACCACAGGATTTTCTTCTTCGAGTAAATTATACATCCCTTCCCAGGTGGTTACACCGGCATCCTTATTGCAAGCGGTGTCTGCATACAGTGAAGCCATTTCTCTGTTTTCAGAATTTGAGCTCTTCTCTTTCTTACCCATAATGTTCTGTGAGCGCTTTGTATAGACATTTTCTCCTTCGTGCCTGTGTTTTACGAGTTAATTGAGAGTAATGGCATGAGAAAGGTGATGAGATTGTTTTAAATGCAAAGGCGAATGAAATATATTATTTTAATGTGAAACAACTTTCAATCAAAACAAAATCTCTTTTACCATTAATTGGCGATCGATTCATTTAATCCAATCATTAAAGCACAAAGCATATATTGATTTATGGGAATATTTTCTTTGAACAACGTGCTTTTATGAATTTGCGACATTGCGATCTGTGATTTGCTGCGCAATATCGCAATATCGCAATATCGCAAAATCGCAAAATGTAACCATCGCAACCATGCAAAATTGCGCAAAAGCGAAAATATGTAAATAGCGCAAAAGCGCAAATCGCAATATCGCAAAAGCGCAAAATTGTAAATAGTGCAAATAGTATTCATTTAATATTTCTTTTTTCTGTGCTATGCGATCTGCGACCAATATGTTATTATATAGGCTTTTTGGGATCGTGTTATCGCAAAATCACAAAATCGCAATTTCAGTTTTACAAAAGATATCTACCATTTTGCGATGGATGCGCTATTTTGTTTAAAGAACAATTTTATTGTAATCTATTATAAAATTAAGTGTTTCTTAAGGTTATTTCTAAGGGATTTCTCTAAGTTTATGATAGAAAGTTTTATTTGAAAAGGAAAACAAATCCTAATTGATTTTTTTGGATTTTTAACTAAGGGTCCCCATTTATTAAGTATTATTACTAATATTAAATAAAAAGGTGGGTTGTTGCTGGTCACAACACTAGGGTGTTGACCGAATTTTATTTTTGTGCCAACTTGTTTTTTTTCTGCTTGTAAAGGTCGGAGAGAACTTGCGTTCATTAGAGAGAGATTGTTACACCATTTTTTGGTCATCTGACCTATTATCATTAGATGGACCCAAGTACACCATGTAAGACCAATTTTACCCTAAGTAAAATTGCTTTAACTATGTAAAATAACTTAATAAACCACATTTATTAGGTTGTTTATGGTCTAAACAGGAAACCCCAAAAGGAAATATTAAACAAACCTATATTTGTTTGATTTTCCTCATGGAATAATTAATTAAACCATAATTTAATTATTACTCCCAGTCATGTTTAACCTAAAAACAAAGAAATTAATTAGATAAACCTTTATTTATCTTATTATTTTCTAGGAATAATTATTTAAATCTTATTTAGATAATATTCCTTGTTAAATATGACCAAATCACCCACAAATAATTAAATAAATCATTATTTATTTAATTATCTTTCAACCACTTCCTTAAATAATTAAATAAATCATTTTGATTATCTTCTAACCGCTTCCTTAAAAAGATAAATAAATCATTTATTTATTTATTTTTGACAAATCAAGGGATTTGATCCAAGTCAAATACCTTTTCCCTCCAACAAATATAATAAAATATTCCATAAAAAGTGGATCTAGATCTGGTTAACCCATGCACCAAGATCTAGAATGACCCAATATATTGTTATAAATAGGAGGGTTTTTCCTACCATTCTTCATCTTTTGTTGCCTATTAGATCACTCTGGATCTATACACTTGGTCACTCTTTTCTACCATTTGTTGTATGAGCTCCCTTTGAGTTCTATTCTTTGTGTGGGTTTTCTACACCAACAAGGGAGAGAAATCTTAGATCTGAAGTGCTGAGGACTTCCAATAACCCATCCCACTGAGGAGAATTGGATACGCCTTCTTTTTTTCCTCCCAGGTGCCCAATTAATATAAAAATTCTTTCAAAAATTGTTCTTGTCTTGTCTATTGGTATATGGAGCAAACCCTTGTTTTTTCTGCTTAACATCTTTCCATGCATAGATCTGGTTTTTGCAGCTCTTTTATGTTCAACTAACCGCAGATCTGAAGATATTGGCAGCCACTTTTGTTGTTAGGGCTATTAGTTATGCGTAGCTAAAGTGGTCCTTTTTCGTACACTTCAACGAAGGATTCATACTAACATAGATACTCGGTTTTTTTTTTTATAAGGCCTACTAGCTGCTTCAATGAGGTTTTCAACTAGAAGGTATGCCTATGCACCTCAAAGGAGGTTTTCACCTACGATATTTTATTTTTATATTTTTTTTTCAACCTAATGACCACCTCATGGATGTTTTCAATCAGTGGGCTAATATCAGGCACCTCAAAAGAGGTTTTCACCTCAGATTTTATTCTTTTAGTTTTATTCTTCTTCTTTTTTTCACTTTCCTACTCTACTTTTTAAAAAACAAAACCTTTTTCAAGTATAGGAATACTTCCAATGGATCCATGTACACATCAATATGACAAATAAAATTATGTGCACACTTGGAATACATGCTTTGACATGTACCTAAATGTGAGAGATGAATTTCTTTGACTAGTATTGTATCAAATACTATTGGAGAACAGTGTGTTGTGACAACTTAATGACTTTTTGGAACCATATGTCAATATAGTTGTCATGCCCCTAGTTCCCTTGCTGAGTTGGATCATCTTGGATGTCCTCTTCTATAATGGCAGTCAAATATTCCCCTTTTTGCTAATTGTTCTCTTGAACACATGGAGGAAATATTGGTAAGCATGATGGAACTTTCTCAACATCTGATTCTGATATCTGCTCTTCATCAAGTGTAGCCCTCCATATTTTGATCTCCTCATTTTGATTTTCTTCTTCTTGATGTTTCCCTTCAATGACATTAAGAAAATCTATTCTTTGCAATACCTTTCTTGAACTAAGATGCAAACCATTTAGATCAAGAGGATATATTTGGTAGTGTTGTACCTCAACATTGTAAGTGAGTTGAGATACTTCATTGTATGGGTTTGGAAATAGTGGTACAGGAAGTTGAGTGGGGGTGGATATATGAGATGGATGTGGCCGAGGTTGTGGTTGTGGTGGAGGTGGATGACAGGGATAGCATGGAGTTGGGTATGGAGGATATTGAGGGAAATATTGAGGATGTTGAGGATTTTCCTAATAGGGGCCTTGCTAACCATGTTGCCAAGATTGGTTTTGGGGTTGAGATTGCCAAGGTTTCCAAGGAGGGAGTGTGTCCCAATTAGTTTGAGATGGATGTGAGTAAGCTTGAAATTTTGAAGTGGTTCCTTGCATCATATCAAGTTGACTAGGCTGTCAAGGTCTCCTTGGAGCTATATAACATAGCTACTTTGGTGATTTCCTTGCTCCATTGTCTTCCTGGTAAACTTCTTTAAACCCGAGGAATGATGAAAAATATTTACTAGCATATGATTCTTCATGGATAAAAAAAATAGCAGCATCTTCTTTTTGCTCATTTTTCATTTTTAAAATTTCTACTTGTTCACTTAGATTGCTAATAATTTCTGTTTTAAAGTTGTCAAGCAAATTTCCAAGTTCATCTTGCCTTACCAATGTTGATGCTGACTTACTTACTCTTTCCCTTACTCTTGATATGCACTTGCATATTTCACAAATTTCTTCAAATGACAATTGATATACATCTCCTTTACTCATGATATTAAGGAGATAAATCCACTCATTCCTAATTGTTCTAAGTAAGAGGGTGTTTGGTCAATTTAGTGTGTCCTAAATTGCTGCATTTAATTTGTCAATCCAGGAATCGTAAGCTGATGAAGTGCGGCGCACTATATGTGCAAGATAACCTATTTCTTAACTTTTTTTCGTTTTTGGTTTTCTAAGGTGAAATGGAAATTCTAAGATGAAAACAAGTTTGGTTATGTTTGTTCAAGGAATTGATATCCCCTATAATGATTTACC
>JAXQQM020065002.1:0-62215 GCA_034641835.2 Pinus albicaulis | reverse complement strand
AAAGGTTTTTGAGATCTTTGACAACCGATTTATTCTCATATTTATTTAATCTCGAACTCCTCTCCTCAAAGATTAATTTACAAGTAAATGTTAGTACTCTTGCAATCGTTTTTACAAAACTTCAAATTATCTCACTATCAGAATGAAAGTCATCAAAGCTACTGAAACGTGTAACTAGGATCGGTCTTCATATTGACTATGTATTTATGTAATGAAGAAGAAAAAGATAATAAAATATATTTTTGGTATGCTTGCTTCATGGGTTTCATGAGCAAGGTTTTATTATAGGTCAAAAGACTTTTGATGTCTTTTAGGATTTTTCTTCTCCTCATAAATTGCACTGCTTAAAGAGTCATGTTTATGAAGATTCAAGTCACACTTGTATGCCTCAATACTGTGTCACATAAGCCTTGAAGACTGCGCTCAAATGATTCTCAATATCTACATTGGAATACTCTTCATATCAGCTACCAATAATCTATACAAGTCTGCCAAATAAGTAGTGAACATGTCGACCTATTATATGTTTGTAAGGTTCACCTAAATCACAATAAATGTGTACACTATATAAGTAAATGTATGTGGTTCATTTGGAGCAAGATTTTCGTTCAAGTTCTTTGTGTTTTAGTGTGAGTTATAGGACTAAGAAGAAGTGTGAGAAAGGGATAATATATCTACGGTTTTTTTTGAAGACATATCTTCGATCAAGTCTGAACTAGTTTCGATGATATCAAGACTACGTTAAAGGGTGACAGAAATGCGAAAAGGAGATTATGTTTGTAGTCGAGAACATGTATAAATTTTGAAGTCAAGTCTGAAATCTGAAGTGTGGATTATAGAATAGGAATATACAACGAAAATCTCAGTGTTTTAGAATTGGTGTTGTTCAGTGTTGTTCGGTGCTAATCTGTGCTAAGTATTGGAAGGTGTAGAAAGAAGTCGTAAAGATGAGTCTCTTGGAAAGTGAAATAAGGAGACTGTTGGACGCCAAGATATTTGAAGGGTTACTTAACAGAGACTGAGTTTCTCTAAAGTGACAAGTGTAGAAAAATGTATAAGAGGAGAAAGAAGTCAACTAGCGACTGAGCTCTCTAGTCCTGGTGGAGAAAGGTGTAGGATGGCGCAAAGAAGAATAATCAACTTAAGGAGTTAAGGAAGAAGCAATGATAAGGTCTTGGAGGCATTCAAGGGTCAAGGGTCTGAGTCATGGTCATGGTATTTTTCATCTGAAAGTCTATAAAAAGAATTTATTATGGATTTTCCTCTCCAAGCGGGAGAGGTTTTGGCCTTGGCTTGAAGAGCCTAAATTTGTGTCTCTTGTGTTTTGGTAATTAACTTGACAAAAGACATAATAAGCTAATAAGAGAAGAAATAATTAAAAGAAGTAAGCTCACAAGAAATTATCAAGACGAGAATTTGAATTAAACTCTCCCCAACCAAATTTATCAACATGGTATCAGAGCTAAGGTGCTGAAAAAAAAGGCCTATTTGACAAGGAGACACTGAAGGAATCAAGTATCAAATTCAAGGTCATAGTTTGCATTGAAAAGGTAAAATCAGTTTGCAAAGAAGACCTTCAATCTCATTCAAAAGATTCACTTATCAAGGAGATAATATTTTTCATCAAAGATTCATATTGAAGTGACATCATCTTTTTGAAGACATCCTTTATCATCAAAGATCCAAGGTCACCTACATTGGAGAATTCAATTTAAGAGGAAGTTCCTAACTTCATATTCATCATCATAAAGGAAGTTGTTGGAAGGAGGAAGTCACCCAACTCAAGTAAGAATATATGACCTTATCTAAATCTGTCAAAATGACTTATTGTAAAGAGAGCAACAAATTGGTTGGGTCATCAAAATTTAGTGTATGGAAGAAGAGGACAGATTTGAATCTAATCGAAGACAAAATTATGGGCTACATCGAAGGATTTACAATTCAACCCTCAAAAGAAGATGCTCTAGCTCATGCCAAATACATGAAAGGAGAAATCAGAGCCTAGAGGATTCTCATAGAATCCATTAAGGACTCACTCATACCCTATGTATCAAAACTGAAAAATGCAAAAGAAATATATGAGAAATAGGTGGAGCTATTCTCTATGAGTATTATAGAAGAAGCAATATCTCTGAGACAAGAACTATACAAGATGAAATTTTCAAGAGAGGAAGAAATCACTTCATATTTTATGAGGATTTCTGAAATAAAATACGAACTGCAGGAATTGGGAGAAGTAATGTATGATAGTGAGATGACTATTGTGGTGTTGAATGCTCTACCAGAATAATGGGGAAAATTCACTTCAAGTATACAGGAAGAAAGAAGCAACACCATTCCACGATCTATGGTCTCCATGTAAAATAGAGGAAACAATATTGAAAGCCAAATTTGATACAGGGAATCAAGCCTTTGTATCCATGTCCAGGAAGAAAGGAAGATTCAAAAAATTTGGTCCTCATAATAAAAGAAGAAATATGGACAAAGTAGGATGCTTTGGATGTAATGAACTTGGGAATTATTAAATGGATTGTCCTAAATCTAGGAAGGAAAAGAGGAATAAAGAAAGAAGCTCATGTCACAGATGAAAGGGAAGAACCCGATGCAAATAAATCTAATAAAGAAGAAGCAAGAGATCTCTATTATGATTGAGATCATCTTCCTCTTTAAGTGATTTTTGTTGGCTGTAAAATAGTATGATAGGATGCATGTATATTAATATCATCATGATAGAAGCATGGAAGGAGCACTTGAAGAAGTAGCTCTTGGAAACCTCATTGATATCTACATTTTTGGAAGGAATTCATCAATATCAAGGGCCATCATTCAATAATATATATGGAAATAGGTGCTGAATTTTTTCTAATGGAGTTCTCTATGAATTCACTAGTTATAAATAAAGCATAAGGTTTCATCGAGAACTCTATGTTACAAAATTATGGGATTAGGGTATGATGACATATTAATGAAACAAGTCAATGGAATGAAGTTCTTCATCCTAGTAAAATTGTTGTAGGATGACTCAAAAGGAAAAGGATGTGGTACATATATCGATACGCTGACACTGGATGTTGTGAAGTCATGTCATATGGTTGCAGGTGATGGAATTCTATCTTTAGAAGTATGATAAAAGGAAGAATGATCTCTTCTGGTGCACATGTTGCCACTAACAGATGAAATTAGATATGTCTTTAAATGGAATATGAGGTGGTTGTATACAAAAAAGGAACTGGATATTGGAAGTTCCTGGGATGAAGCTATGTGGAGAAAGAATGGAAGAGATCATGAAGTGAAACCATGTAAAGAGGTGGTTATCATCCAAAAGCCAAGAAGATGTGACTAGGAGATCTCCTGGGAAGATATGTGGACTCTGATAAAAGTATAATAAATAAGAATACTCATGAAAAAAAAAATATTTAGGAGATGTTTCAATCTGAATAAATGATGTTGATGCCTACAAGAAGATGTCATGGTGAAATATCATCACTGGGGTAACTTTTGATTTAAAAATTCTTATGTATATGTTTAACTGGATAAGTTTATGAAGGGCTGCCAATCATGTGGAAGGATGTAAGATCCTTAGGAGATGGTTTGGAGGAAAGCAGCATGGCATAAAGGTATAACATATGAGAAGGACTGATGAATCAATTTCAGGTGGATAATATGACTCATGGATGAAAGTGATGGATGATTTGTGCCCTATGAAGCCAAAAGTTGAAAATTCCTCAATATCGAAATCCATGACATCAAGGGGAGGAATTCTTCATGATTAGCTAGGTGTCTCACCATTGTTGTTGTAGGTCCTTGGTTAAGAGGGAGCTTGGTGGTAATTTTATTACTTGGAAGAAACTTGAAGTATGTCCTTCCTAAGTCAAGAGGGAGTGACATATATGATTCTCTAATTCATGTGTCATGCACTATACCAGGACTAACAACCGTAAGTCTTAGCGAAGGCCACGTGGAGAGAATGGATAGACACATCATTCTAGTCTTCACCTAGAAAACATAATGGAGGATTTGGTAATCATCTGGCATTCAATACTCTTTGAGAATGTGATAGGGCATTCAAGATAAAATTATTCAGGGACCGATATTCTTTGAGGGTTGGCTACCCAAGAGACAAATAATCTAATAAGGTCATACTCTGGGAACACCTGGATGAGTATGTACCTTGGAGAGATAATGACCATGGTTTCTATAAGTCATGTGTCTCGCCAAAATTGTATCCCATTGTCTCATTGAGAGATGGGGTTGTTATTCAAGGCCTTGCACTAGGACAATGTTGGTTGATTGATGCTATACAGATGCGATTACAAATATGATTCTTCTAATGAGATTCTTCATATTGAAAGTGACCATGTACCATTATGAATACCTCCCTAGTTAAAAGGGAGTGTTTGAAAGTGTAACTAAGATTGGTCTTCATATTGACTATGTAATTATGAATTTATGTAATGAAGAAGATAAAGATAATATAATATATTATTGGTATGCTTGCATCATGGGTTTCATGGGCAAGGTTTTATTATAGGTCAAAAGAATTCTTCTTGATGTCTTTTAGGATTTTTATTCTCGTCATAAATTGTATTGATTAAAGAGTCATCTTTATGAAGAGTCAAGTCAAACTTGTATGCCTCAAGATTGTGTCACATAAGCCTTCAATAATGCACTTAAATTATGCTCAAGATCTACGTTGGAATACTATTCATATAAGCTATCAATAAGCTATACAAGTCGGCCAAATAAGCAGTGAACATGTCTTCCTATGATCTGTTTGTAAGGTTGGCCTAAATCACAATAAATGTGTATACTATATAAGTAAATGTCTATGGTTCATTTGGAGCAAGATTTTCGGTCAAGTGCTATGTGTTTTAGTGCGAGTTATAGGACTGAGAATAAGTGCGAGAAAGGGAGAATATATCTATGGTTTTATTTGAAGACATATCTTCGGTCAAGTTTGAACTAGTTTTAGTGATATCAAGATTGCGTTAAAGGGTGACAGAAATGTGAAAAGGAGATTATGTTTGTAGTCGATAACAAGTCTAAAGTTTGAAGTCAATTCTGAAATATGAAGTGAAAATTACAAAATACGAATATACAACGAAAATCTCAATGTTTTAGGATTAGTGTTGTCCGGTGCTAATCCGTGCTAAGTATTGGAAGGTGCAAAAAGAAGTCGTAAAGAGGAGTCTCTTGGAAAGCGAAATAAAGAGACTGTTGGAGGCCAAGATATATGAAGGGTTACTAAAGAGAGTCCTAGTTTCTCTAAAGTGACAAGTGTTGAACAATGTATAAGAGGAGGAGAAAGAATTCAACTATAGACCGAGCTCTCTAATCCTGGTGCAGAAAGGTGCACGAAGTTGCATGACAATGCAAAGAAGAAGAATAAACTTAAGGATTCAAGGAAGAAGAAGTGAAAAGGTCTTGGAGGCATAAAGGGTCAAGGGTATGAGTCATGGTCATGGTACTTGTCATCTGAAAGTCTATAAGAATAATTTCTTGTGGGATTTCCTCTTCAAGAGGGAGAGGTTTTGGCCCTAGCTTGAAGAGCCTAAATTTTTGTCTCTTGTGTTTTGATAATTAACTTGATGAAAGACATAATAAGTTAAGAAAAGAAGAAATAAGTAAAAGCTAAGCTCACAAGTAATTATCAAGAAGAGAATTTGGATTAAACTTTGCCCTACCAAATTCTCAACAAAAACTACTTTATAAACTCTTACAAAATGTTTTCCTTCGATATGTGAATATTTGATGCACTGGAAAGGCAATGTTCCCACATTATACATTTAACAAGCATTCGCTATCAGGCATGATTAATATCATAATTTTTTTTTGTAAAAAGTTACACAAAAAAATTTGTTCTAAGATATTGCCTCCCTTTAATATTTTTAATACTAGGACTTCTTGTATCAGAGGTGAAATTTAATTAAACTTTCGAAAAAAAATGTTGCCGGGAATGTTATGAAGTAAGGATTTTGTTTATTGGAGTTTTCCCCATTAATTATTTTTGGAAAACTTGAGCTCCTACCTTTCACTTTGATCCTCTTAGAAACTTAGAACTTCAAAATATCAGGCTAAGTATCTTCATAGTTCTCTGATCAATTAATTTTGATATTTCACTATGCTTGTTGGAAATATGATGCAGAGTGTTGTCCTTGATGGCAACCCACTGAATGGAGATGAAGACATGCGACTGTTGACATGTGTTGTCCTTGATGGCAATCCACCTGATGAAGTTATTCTTGACTTGATAGACTTGGTAAATGATGTAAATCTGATGTTTGTTGACAATATGATGCTGAGTGTTGTCCTTGAAAAGCAACCCACTTGATGGAGATGATGACAACTTACTTGATGAAGTTGTACTTGAGATAATATGTTCCTGATGAAGAAAATATGATGTTTCTACAGTGTGTACAGAAGGCAATGAAGAAAAGAATTCAGAATGTGCTCAAAATATGATGAAAAGAGTATGTCTCTTTGTATACGCGGATTGGCCTAGGGGAAGTCGCGTATGCACGCGGAAAATAACGTGCCAAGTCGCGTATGGGCAAAAGCGCTCAAAAAGTGTAAAACCAAGGGTAACCACCATGGTATTGACCCATTGTATTGGGTAATGATCCGCCTAATTGACCCCGTCCAGGTAGTTTTGGGCTTATGGTATTGTTTTGGTCCATGGTATTGAAAAAGGGGCTCATGGTATTGAAAAAGATAAACCTATATAAGGAGAAGAAATTCATTGTGCAAATCATGAGTGTGGGTGCAAGATGTCTGAGCTTGAATGAATACTTCTCTCTGAAGTAGATCTGAATGGAAAGGGTTACACTTGAAGATAATTCTGAATGTATGATGCACCTATGATGAAGAAGGGGATCTAGATCTGAAATGCACTTGTATCTACTAGATCTGATTATGGAAGACTTAGATCTGTGATGAAGCGAACATCAAGGCGAACATCTGTCTGGAGTAAAAGGGTAAATCTGAACTGAATATCTGATCTGAACAAGTATGCTGCTCTGTAAGGATTGAAGATCTATACGCTACTTCGCCGCGGAGGAACCGCGTATATACGCAGCTTCTCTGAAGTAAAAGCGCGTATGCGCAATAAAATATACACTGAGGTATACGCTGGTTTGTGTGGACGGAAAAGCGTATATACGCGACATCAGTAAAGGGAAAGCGCGTATGCAAACTAGGGTTTGCTGAAGCAAGGGGTATGAAATATCTGATCTGTTCTGCTGTGTTTCTGCTATCTGATCTGTGTTGATATGTATCTGTTGGTGATGTATGTCTGTGCTTAAAAGTATGGAAAGGGTCCAGTGTGAAAATATGATGAAAGGTGGCCTGCAAGTGTTGTTCTATTTAAGTTGTTGGATCCAGTGTGAAAATTGATGAAACGTGGTCCAAGGTGGTGCTGAGGGTTGTAGCCTTCAGTCAGGGGGTTGTAGCTCCCTTCCAGGTGAGGCTGGTAAACGAGAGCAGGGGGTCGTAGCTCCCTTCCAGGAGAGGCTGGTAAACGAGTCGGGGGGTCGTAGCTCCCTTCCAGGAGAGGCTGGTAAACGAGCGCAGGTGGGTGCCTGCGTGCTGGTCAAGTCTGCGCCAGCACATATGTTGTAAGATGTTTTCTCTATAATAAAATATTGAAAGGCTGAGCAACTGCAGCGGTGGTTTTCTCCCGACTTGGGTTTCCACCTAAAAATCCTGGTGTTCATGTGTGATGCTTTGTGTGATGGTTTATTCTGTTCTTACTGCACATGTTTACTGCTTATTGAATATCTGAAGAATAAATGATGGAATGGTTTAAGTAAAGAATTAAAGACATATCTAGATCTCTGTGTATACGCTAGTTTCATAAAGGGGATCCGCGTATATACGCTAGTTTACTGAAGGAAAGTAGCGTATGGGTTTTAAGGAATGAAAAAGTAAAAAAGATTTGATTATGCAGTAAATACTGATTCACCCCCCCCTCTCAGTATTTTTCCCAACAATTGGTATCAGAGCAGGTCCTTGTGCAGAAGCTTGATCGCTTAAAGGAGATTCGTCGCAATGGGAAGTCAAGAAGGAGTAATGTCTATAAAGCCACCTCTATTCAATGGAAGCAATCTGATATTCTGGAAGGTACGTACAAAAGCATATCTGCAAAGTCTTGGTGCAGATGTATGGGAAATCGTGGAAGAAGGTTATCAATGCCCGGCAAGTATTCCTACTGATGCAGCTGAAAGAAAGAAGTATGAAATCAATGCCAAAGCAGTGAATGTCTTATTGGGAAGCATGTCTGAATCAGAATTTGCTAAAGTGATGCAACTACATTCGGCAAAAGACATATGGGACAAAATCATTCTAAGCTATGAAGGAGACACAAAGGTAAAAAGTGCAAAACTCCAATCTCTTAGAATTGAATATGAAAATTTGAAGATGCATAGTGATGAAAGTGTTGCCAGTTTCTTTCTCCGTCTAGATGATATTGTAAATCGGATGAGAAATTTGGGTGAAACCATGGCTGATACTACTCTGGTAGAAAAGGTCTTAAGATCTTTGACTTCAAAATTTGACTCTAAAGTTTAAGCTATTGAAGAAAGGCAAGATCTGCAATCGCTTACTATTGTTCAATTACATGGTACTCTGACTGCTTTTGAAATGAGACAAGGAGGTCCTTCTCAAGTAAGAGAAGCTTCTTTTAAGGCATCTACAAAAGGAAAGGAAAAGGAAGTTGTCAAAGAATCCAGCTATATATCCGATGAAGAAGAAGCGAATTTCGTGAGAAAGCTCCAACTAGGTACTGGAAGATTGAAAGGTAAGCTTCCCTTCAAATGTTTTGAGTGTGGAAAAGTAGGTCATTATGCTGCTAAATGTCCTTATAGAGAAAAGCATGGTAAAGGGAAACAATATGAAAAGAGAAAGAGTTATTATGCAAAAGAAGATGATGATGAAGTGTCCAGTGAAGATGAAGAAGATTCTGACCATGATCTGAAAGTGCTCATGGCAAAGAAGCAAAAGAAGAAGGTTACTCAAGGAAAGGAGATACCTCAGAAATCATGTATAGAAAAAATTGAAGAAGATGAAACAGATTCCGACGAAGATCTACAAGCACTCATGGCAAAGAAGAAAAAGGAGAAGGCCACGTGTAATACTCTTCTTTGTGAAAACAATAGTAAAGATAGTGAAAGTAAAGTTGTGGATCTAGAAGAAGCTCTCAAGATTAAAGTTGAAGAACTGCAAAGTTCATATAATAATCAAGAAACTATCTACAAAGAAATGATCTCACAAATGAAAGATCAAATAGAAATGCTGAATGGACAGGTGGACAAGTATCAAAGGTTTCATACTTATGCATCCAATCGAATTAAAGATCTAGAAGCAGATCTTGAAAAATCAAACAAGAAGAATGAAGGACTTGAAGCTGCAATCATTTGTCTTCAGGAAGATTTAGAAGCATCGAGTAAGAAAAATAAGGAACCTCTACAATCATTTGAAAAGGAAGGCCTTGAAGCAGAAATCATCTCTCTCAAAGAAGATCTGGAAAAATCAAATAAGAAGAATGAAGAGCTGCAACAAACATGTGAAGGAAATGAAGATTGGTTAAAAGAAGAGATTCTAAATCTGAAGGATCAAGTTGAAGATGGAAGAAGAAAAGAAGAGAGCATGACAAAGCAATGTCAAGCCTTGGAGGTTGAGGTAAATATTCTCAAAAGTAAATTAGAAGAAAAGGTTAAACTTTTGAGGTTTCATGATAGTACTAACATTTTGGACAATATTCTGAGTAATCAAAGGTCTCTTGCTATCAAACATGGTCTTGGTTTCCATGAAACTGTTAAAGGAGAATCTAGCTCACAAGGAAGTGCCAAAAATTCAGAGGATGTCAATGCAAAACCTGAAGTATTGAAAGAGACAAAAGCTCAACCAACAATCATGAATTCTCAAAGGAATTCATTCAAGAACGTTGAATGTTTTAAAAGTCATAATTATGGACATGTTGCAGCAAATTGCAGGAGCAGATCATTTCAGCCTCAAACAAACAGTTCCTACATAGAAAGGTACTCTGGTTTCTTCAAGGGATATTGTTTTTCATGTAACAAGTATGGACATAAAACAGCTGATTGTAAAAGGAGGAAGAATAGAAATACTCATTATGATTCTTATGTTTATTTCTCTGGCCACATGAGATGTTATGCTTGTAACAAGTATGGACATGTAGAAAAAGAATGCAGGATGAACAGATCTGGGAAAGTGGATGATTTTCAGCACACAATTGGAAAGCTCAAGCAAATTTGGAAAAAGAAGGAGGACCGATCAGAAACGTAGGGAATTCTGACCCTACTGCAGTCATCCGCTTCTGGAAGCTTACTTCTCTGATTGACTGCAGGAATGATGTGAGATACATTATGAGATCTAGTAATGTATCGTCACAAGGGGAGCAATGCATGATGACTCTCATGATTGATTTGATTATACTGGTTATGTTTAATTCTGACAGCGCATCTGATGTGGAAAGGACAGGTACAGGAGGTACAAGCTCAGGAAGAAATGAAGGAAGATGAAAATTTTCTATGCTTCACTTTCCATACGCGGGTTACATCAACTAAAGTTGCGTATACACGCGAGTTCCAGCAGACACAGTCGCGTATGCATTGATGATAAGAGAATTTATCTGATAGCTGAAGATCTGGAGCAGAGGCTCAGGGGGAGCATTAGTCTGACTGTTAATAACTGTGTTATTGACTCAGAAACAGCTTAATTTCTCAATTCTAAATAATGATATGATGCTTAATGTCTTGCGCTGAAGATTATGGATGTGTCTTGTTTGCTTGTTGAATGAAGAGTATTTGTTGCTGAAGTGAAAGACTTATAACTCAGAGATAAGGTCAGTTCATGCAGAGATTGTTGCTGATGATTTACTGATTGAAGGTGTTTCGGATTACACAAGTTAAAAGAAGAGCAATTGGTTTCGGTATACATCAGATCTGCAGAATGTTTCTTCCACATGAGGAGAAAAGGAGAAGAGTGTTGGTTTTTGATCCGCCCTTTGCCCTTGATCTCAAAGGGGGAGAGTGACATGGTGTTTGAATAAAGAGAAGATAATGATGTGACATATTTGGGAGAGTGACATGGTACCTATCTGCTATGGTAACCAAACACCATTGTGGTTGCCATCAAGTCCAAAGGGGGAGATTGTTGGAAATATGATGCAGAGTGTTGTCCTTGATGGCAACCCACTGAATGAAGATGAAGACATGTGACTGTTGAAATGTGTTATCCTTGATGGCAATCCACCTGATAAAGTTATGCTTGACTTGATGGACTTAGTAAATAATGTAAATCTGATGTGATATGATGTTTGTTGACAATATGATGCTGAGTATTGTCTCTGAAAGGCAACCCACTTGATGAAGATGATGAAAACTTACTTGATGAAGTTGTGCTTAAGAGAATATGTTCCTGATGAAGAAAGTATGATGTATCTACAGTGTGTACAAAAGGAAATGAAGAAAGGAATTCAGAATGTGCTCAAAATATGATGAAAAGAGTATGTCTCTATGTATACGCGGATCTGTCTAATGGAAGTCGCGTATGCACGCGGAAAGGAACGTTCCAAGTCGCGTATGGGCTAAAGCGCTCAAAAAGTGAAAAACCAAGGGTAACCACCATGGTATTGACCCATGGTATTGGGTAATGATCTGCCTAATTGACCCCGTCCAGGTAGTTTTGGGCTCATGGTATTGTTTTGGCCCATGGTATTGTTTTGGCCCATGGTATTGAAAAAGAGGCTCATGGTATTGAAAAAGGATAAACCTATATAAGGATAACAAATTCATTGTGCATAATAGGTGTGTGGGTGCAAGATGTCTGAGCTTGAATGAATACTTCTCTCTGAAGTATATCTGAATGGAAAGGGTTACACTTGAATGATAAATCTGAATGTATGATGCACCTATGATGAAGAAGGGGATCTAGATCTGAATTGCTCTTGTATTTGCTAGATCTGATTATGGAAGGCTTAGATCTGTGATGAGGCGAGCATCTAGGCGAACATCTGTCTGAAGCAAAGAGGGTAGATCTGAACTGAATATCCACAATACGAACAAGTATGCTGCTCTGTAATAATTGAAGATCTATACGCTACTTCGTCGCGGAGGAAGCGCGTATATACGCAGCTTCAGAGAAGAGAAAGCGTGTATGCGCAATAAAATATACACTGAGGTATACGCTGGTTTGTGTGGACGGAAGAGCGTATATACGCGACATCAGTGAAGGGAAAGCGCGTATGCAAACTAGGGTTTGCTGAAGCAAGGGGTATGAAATATCGGATCTGTTCTGTTGTGTTTCTGCTATCTGATTTGTGTTGATATGTATCTGTTGGTGATGTATGTTTGTGCTTAAAAGTATGGAAAGGGTCCAGTATGAAAATATGATGAAAGGTGGTCTGCAAATTGTGTTCTGTTGAGGTTGGATCCAGTGTGAAAAATTGATGAAACGTGGTCCATAGAGGTGCTGAGGGTTGTAGCCTTCAGTCAGGGGGTTGTAGCTCCCTTCCAGGAGAGGCTGGTAAACGAGATTAGGGGGTCGTAGCTCCCTTCCGGGAGAGGCCAGTAAACGAGTCGAAATTCGTAGCTCCCTTCCGGGAGGGGCAGTAGCGGCGCGGTGGGTGCAACGTCTTTGGTCAAGTACGCGCCGGCCACATATGTTGTAAGATGTTTTTTTCTCTATAATAGTTTATTGAAGGGTAGAAACTGACTTAGTGGTGGTTTTCTACTCCGTTTGGGTTTCCACCTAAAAATCTGAGTGTTCATGTGTGATGCTTTGTGTGATGATTTTATTCGTACAACTACACTCTTATGAAACGCTTATTGAATATGAAGAATAAATGATGGAATGGTTTAAGTGAAGATTTAATGACATATCTAAATCTCTGTGTATACGCTAGTTTCATAAAGGGGATCCGCGTATATACGCTAGTTTACTGAAGAAAAGTAGCGTATGGGTTTTAAGGAATGAAAAAGTAAAAAGATTTGATTATGCAGAAAATACTGATTCACCCCCCCCCTCTCAGTATTTCTCCCAACAGTCTCCTGAAAGACATGGATCTACTCCATGAAGACCCATAATGAGGTCTTTAGTAGGTTCCATAGTTTAGGGCTCAAGTGGAGAACTTGACAGGGAATAAGATCAAGGTTTTGAGGTTAGATAATGGAGGAGAGTATAATTCTAGGAACTTCAATTATTTTTGCAAGGAATTAGGGATCAAGAGGAACTGGATCGTCCTTAAAACCCTCAGCAAGATGGGTTTGTAGAAAGGAAGAATAGGTCCATCACGGGGGTCGTCAAGATGATGATTCATGATCAATATTTACCCATGTTATTATGGGAAGAGGCATCCAACACGATAATTTATGTTCAAAATAGGAATCCTCACAAAATATTTGAAGACAAGATTCCCGAGGAGGAATTCATAGGAGTGAAGCCAAAGGTTAGTCATTTGAGGATATTTGGTTGTCCAGTATGCATCCATGTTCCTAGGAGAAAAGGAATAAGTTAAAAAATTCTAGGAAGAAGGGTATTTTTATGGGATATTTTAATACTTTGAAGGCCCACAATATCTACATTCCAATATAAAATTAGATTGAGGTTATTCGGAGTGTTACTTTTGATGAGGAGGTATCCTTTAGCGGGTCTAAAGAGTCTAGCATGGAGATTGATAATGAGGAGTAGGAGGCTCAAAAGGATGTGGATACCTACAGTCCTATTTTTCATCCTTCAAACTATCAGGAGGATTTATTAGAGCCAGTGGACCCACCTAGAGATGTTGTAGTGACTAGGAAGAGGTCGACATGGATTTGTGACACTTTACAGGATGCAAAGATGGATGTAGCTCCTTGTGGCACTTTCAACGAGATAATATGACCACAAATGTTCATAAGCTATATGGAAATGATGATCCACATCATTTATTTTGAGCCCTCTGGTTATGAGGGGGTAACAGGCCAACATGTTTAGATGTATGCCATAATGGATGCATATCAATTCATCATGAAGAATGATGTGTGGAAGATAGTTATAATACCAAAGGGGAAGTATGTAGTGACTTTTAAGTGGATCTATAAGATCCATAATGTATTATATACCAGCATCGAGAGGTACAAAGTGATGTTTGTGGCATCAGGTTTCTCCCAAAAAGAGGGAGAAGACTATGACGATACATTTTCTCCATTTAGCAAGTACACTTCTATCAAGACTAGGCTTTCTCTTGCTTTGGTTATGGGTTGGATGTTACATCAGATGGATTTAAATAACATGTTCTTCAATGGTGTGATTGAGGAGGAAGTGTACATAGAGCAACCTCAAGGCTTTGTGGTACATGGGAAGTAGTCCCATTTTTGCAGGTTGAAGAAGGCTTTGTATGCACTTAAGCAGGCACCCAAGGAATCATATTCTAGGACTCAAAGGATACTTTATGAGTTTAGGCTTCACTAAGAGTGATGTGGATCCTGGCCTTTACCTCATGGTTTTTGATGGTGATCCTTTTATCTTGGTGTTGTATGTTAATGATCTATTCCTTACTGGAGTAGAGGCTCATTGTTGGGTGTAAGAGGGAGTTGGATTTGGAATTTGAGATGAAGCATCTTGGCTTGATGCATTATTTCTTTGGATTGGAGGTGTGGCATAGCTCTGGTGAGATCTTCCTTAGATAGAGGAAGTACACAATCCATATCTTGAGGAGATTTAGTATGATGGATTACAAGTTTGTGGCTACACCTATGGTGACCAATTTGACGAAGTTGAGTGACTCAACTTCAGATTTTCATATATATTCTTCAACACCGTCTAGATGTCGCTTGGAGATTTTCATTCTCTGATATGAGGTATGATGCAATCTTTTACTGACATCTTCAACAATGTCTTTTCCCTGCTCTCTCTCTCTTCTCGCAGTCTTGAATCGTTGATGGATCCCATGATGTACATGAATTTTCTTGTATCCTTGATGTACCTAGTTAACAATGGGCCATAAATTTTCTTTAGAGTGAATACCCTTAGCCAGTATATGGTTGAGCCAAGGCATATACATTGGGTTGCAATGAAGTATGTGTTTAGTTACCTGAATGGTACAATTATATATGGTGTGAGATATGCCTCAGGTGGTGAACTGAGGTTTTAGGTATATGTTGATTCTGATTGGGTCGGTAGTGTAGTGGAAAGACAAAGAACCTCAAGGTGCTACTTCATCTTGGGATCAACCATGATATCCTAGTTTAGCAGGAAGTAGAATTTTGTCGCACTTAGTACAATAAAAGTGGAGTATATCATAGCCAGTGCCGCTAGTCTAAAAGAAATGTAGATTCGAAAGCTACTTGCATGGATATTTGATCAACAGCTAGAGACGAACTTAATATATTGTGATAATCAAATTTGTATTAATATTTCATAGAATCTAGTATTTCATGATAGGTTGAAGCAAATTGAGATCAAATATCACTTCATACGAGACATGGTGCAGAAGGGAGTAGTGAAGCTCTAGTACATATCCATAGAACGATCAAATTTTGGACATTTTCACCAAGCCTTTATCCAGGGGGAGTTTGTATACTTCTGATACAAGCTTGACACAATGTAGAATTTATGCCTCATAGAGAAGGAGTTTTGGTGTTTTTGCAACATCGGGAAAATATTTTCCAATGTAGTCATGCAGATTTGACTAGTGGGGGAATGATGCATTTACCCATTGGGCCATTTTTATTTGGCTAGGGGTAAATGGCCGAGGGGTAGGCATATCCCATAGGGTCATGCTAATTTGACTAGGCGAGAATAATACATTCACCCATGGGGCCATGTTGATTTGGCTCAGGGTGAATGGCCCACGGTGCTCACATTTTTCTCTGGGATGGAGTGCTATATTTTCTATATAGTGGGTTTGTATTTTTTATTGATTGGGGTTTTTCACCTAACTGTGGGGTAAACAATTCTAGTCTAATGTTGAGTCGTGATGTAATCACCATTAGTGAAGGGGTTTCTTGTAATGAGAAGCCACCTTGATGGCTCTCTACTCAACCTTAGAGCTTCGTATAAATAGAAAAGCATGTTAGAGACAAATCATCAACATAAAAAGCTCATTGAATCTTTTATGGTGGAGGAGAAATTCATCCAAGGAGAAATTTGTTGTTGGGGATCATTTATTTATCTATCTTTATCTTTTCTATCTCTCTCTTGTTTTGGCCACACATGTGAAATAAAAATAAGTTTGACCAGCCTTTGACAGCTGCACATGTGGAGGATTTCCCGAGCATCTTTGACTAAGTTTGATTGACGGTTGAAAAATATGTTTGATTAAACTTTGGTCGAGTTGTCTGACTGCAGGAATGCCACACCTGCAAGGGTTTTGACCATATGTTTGACCACAATAGCACATGTGGACTATTGACTAAAAACTATAGGTTTGACAGTAACTACACGTGTATTATTGACTACAGATCGTAGGGCCGAGGGTTTACCATAGGGTTGAATTCAACCACGAGGCAGTTTGACTAGGTTGTTTGACCAATGTTGACTTTTGCGTATTTTGACTAGTTTGAACAACATTGACTTATTTTTGTTTGACCAGGTTTGACTAGTATTTTGACTTGTATATTGGCACAAATTTCTAGGAAAATATCTAATTTATAAACCTTGTTGAAAGACAATTTCTCCTCAAGGTTGGGTTTCCTAGAGTACAATTTTTTGTGTCTATTGTGCATGGTTGTATTTCTATGATCTTTATTGTTTCTGTTGCATTTACTGTTGATATTTTCTGAGTATAAATATCCAATGATAGTAGTGGCAAAAAAAATATTGTTTGAAAAAAATTAAGTAATTATTTGGTAGAAAATTGTATTCTATTGCACTTGCCATAGAATTTCAACAGAAATCTCTAACTCAATTATGCATCCAAATCAATTATGCATAGGATGGTTTCAAGATAACACAATCATGTATGCCTTCAAAACACATTTTAATATGCATCAATCAAAGCATGAATATATGCAGTAGGGAGGTTCTTGATGCAATATTCCTTTTCTTTTTTAACAAAAGAAAATGCTAAGGACTTATGGATGTTAACATATTTTAGTGCTTAGTTTTCAAAAAGTAAAGGAGAGCTAGAAGAAGCATAGGTAATTCCATTGATTTTACCATATTTTTGGATCTTGTTGGTGTTGTGTTTCCCTTATGAATGGCATATTGATCATATTTATTGGGATGCACAAGAATCGACTCAAAAAATTATAGTGGAGTGACATCATAGTGAACTATTCCCTTGAAGGGTCCACTAGAAAATTTTGGTGCACATTCTTAGGAACAATTTTTGGATTCCCAACATTTTTAAACTAACCCAAGGGATGGGGAGTAAGATGGGTTGTGTGTTGAAAATGGCAACAAGAAACAGTGAAGGAGGCCTCCTGAAACATCTTTCCTGATCCTAGTTGGAAAGTGATCACCTAAACTAGGTGGGGACCACACATGTGATTTTTGTCGAAAAGTCTATTTTTAGACTATGTCTATTTTTAGACATATGGGGCATATTCTATAAGTTGCAGGATGCTATTCTTGGATGGTTAATTACATTGAGAATGCGGCAAGATGATGGGCAGGTAAGTGAAGTCGCCTTCACTAAGTGGGCCGCGAGGGCAAATTAAAGCGCAAAATCTTTTAGACATATGGAGCATGGTTCCGGGATTCCAGTTTGAGATTCTTGAAGTATGTGTCATGTTGGTAAAAATAGATGAGACTCTATTTTTGAGGTCAAAGAGGTCGAAGTCTATTTTTAGACTGCCTCTCCTTAAAACGGGGAAGTCAAATATTATTTACCCTTAATAATATTTAGACTATAAATAGCAGTTTATTCTCTTGGAGCACTTCAGTTCGAGCTACATAAGTGGCTCATGCATCTGACAGAGGAATCACGTGGTTCCCAATGGTTTGATGGCATCATGCATGGTTGACTTCAGTTGGACTTCAGTGGTAGAAGTTTGGAGGAGTTAATGAGACAGCTAGTGGAGTTGTGTTATGTTTATTTTAGTTGAACTAGTTGAGATTAGTTTAAACTAGCAAATCAATTAGTTATGAGTGGATTCAATTAAATATTATTTAATTCATTAATTAGTAACTCATTATTCAACTCAAGAACACATTAGTTCACTACAGTGCATGATCAGTTCAGTGAAGACCAGTGAAAGAGGTAGATGAAAGGGTGGAGTTAGCTATCAGTTGTGACTATACTGTTGCTATTTGCAACACACAGATAGGTGGAGTAAGCCCATGAGGATTGCGCAGTTCAGGCTGGTGGTTTATCTATATAAAGAGGCCATCCCATAGCATTGAAACAAGCAATAGAGGCAAGGCAATTGGCGGTGAGTTTTGAACCAGTAACCTGTTCAAAACTGAGCTAAATTGTGGGTAACTGTATGAGAAAGTACTAAGTACTTGTGAGGAGTATTGTACTGATTTTGTTACTTTATTTCTCCATTATAATATACACAATAGCTGCGGGGTTTTCAGCTATAAGCTTTCCCCATACATACTGTGTTAATGTGTATGATGATTTGATGTGTTATCGCTTGATTTTATTTCCGCATGTGTGATGATCTGAGTTGATCTGAGTGGAAGATATTATGTGTTGTGTATGAAGTTCAAATAGTATGTGACCGGGATAGTCTCGGTGGATAATTAATCATTATTCAGCAAATTTCTACATGGTATCGGAGCTATTGAAGTTCAGATTGATCATCACAGTGATTACAAACTTATTTCGGTAGACAGAGTCTGCATGCGGGCCAGGTAGCCTCCGGATTCATATTTCTTCGGAAAGTGAAAGGTCTGGTAAATGCCCCTTGCAGTCAATCTCTGTGCTAGAAATAATTTGTTCTCACAGATCTAGAGCGGTTGAGCTTTGAGGTGGAATTCGAATTTTGCAGCAGTTTTGTTTTCTTGGTGCCAGTGTTGAAAATGTCTTTCAACGGTTTGTGACTCGAATATGCTCTTGAAGGCAGTTCGAATTATGTTGCATGGAAGGATCACATGGAGGCAGTATTAGAAGATAATGGTCTGAAGGAGTTCGTAGATACGGATGTCCAAAAGCCCACTGATCCTGTTGAAGTCGAAGCATGGCAAAAGAAGATGGCGAAGTGTCGGAAGGATCCCTGGAGGGCGTCGAGGATCATATTGTATCCGGCCTGCATGGAAAAGGCTACTCCATATTTAATGTGGAGAGCTTTGGCGGATCTATTCCGGAAGTAAGAGCGACGAAGGAAGAGTGGCGCTCAAAGATAAGCTCGGGAACATCAAGATGGAGAAAGGCGACGATGTCGCCAAATACCTCCACGAAGTTCACTTTCGGTGCGGAGATGAGTTGGGAAGTGTGGGGGTAGCTGTCGAATGAGGACATGAGTCGACCTAGCTCTCCTTGGTCTTCCGAAGGCTTGGCACTCATATCAAGATAGTGTCCAGTAGTCGGGAGAAGCTACCGAGGATGGGAGCGCTTCCGGGGCGGATCTATGCGGGAGGAGATAAGGAGGACTACTCGAGAGATGGATCTTCATCGAAAGGCTGATGAAAGAAACAATGCTTTGGTGGCCAAAGGCAAAGAAGGGAAGAGTAAGAAAACCTCTCGTGCAGTGCAAAGGGCAAGAAGCCGGGGATGTAGGCGAAAGTGATGTTTTCCCGCTGCCATGATCACGGACATTATGCTACCAATTGTCCAAAGAAGAAGAAGAACAAGCAAAAGCGGGGAAGATGCTGAGATGGAGAAGCTTTGGCTTCACGGTTCGAGCTTGACTTTTCAGCGATCGCATGTAACGGTTCCAAGTGTGCGGGATCGATATGGTTCTTGGACGAGCGGTGCGTCATTTCATATGAGCGGGAGTCGAGTTGTTCTCGGAGATGCGGAGGACAAAGATTTGAGTGTGCACATCGAGATGGGCGATGATGGTAGATACGGTCACGTGGTATCAATACCATATCCTTTCGGAGGAGTCACAGTAAACCCTTTGTCATCTTGAAGGATGTCATGCATGCCTGGATTGAAGGGCGATTTCGGTGGCGATGTTGGAGGATGGGGGTATGATGTGGTCTTCCAGCGAAGGGGAAAAGCTACGCGCGGTAAGACTCTTGAAGAAGCCGGAAGATAGGGGTTCGAACCAAGAACCTTTATCGGTTGCGGGTAGATGGGCACACGCGGCGCTATGGCTGCGAAAGGCGGGGGAGAAGTGGTGAGCGGGATGATGAGGGCGCGGCTTGTGGCACGAGATATTGGGCCACCTTCACCATGGGCTTTGAAGATTCGCCGGTAGAATTCTGCTAGGCTTCCTAAGGGCACTCTTGCGCGGTCGGATCGGTCATGAGGATGTGCTAGGGAAGTGGCAACAGCCACCTTTCACGAGAAGGATAGTTGCGCCATGAAGATCCTTGAGAGAGTTCACACGGACGTGTGTGGTCCTTTCTCGGTTGCTTCGACGAAGCAAAGCACAAGTATTATGTGATCTTTTTTGATGAAAGTTTCTCTCGAAAGTCTTGCGGATCTTCTTCATGCGAGGAAGAAGAGCGTGTGCATTCGCGAAGTTTTTTGAGTTTAAAAACCTTTGAGGTCGAGAAGGATTCGGGGAAGAGGTGATTGCTCTAAGGAGTGATAACGGTGGGTAATTCATCTCACAGCGCAGATTCAAGGAGTTGCGGCACAAAGGGATTCGGAGAGAGCTCGCCGCACCCATAACCCACGGCGAACGGGGTGGCTGGGCGAAAGAACGAGAACGATCGTGGGTGTTGCACGGGCGATGTTGCATGATCGGGGCCTACCCCTTCCTTGTGGGTGAGGCATGCAATACGGCGTGTATGTGCGAGCCGTTGTCCTCACAAGGTTCTTGGCATGAGTGATGCAGAGGCTTATTCGCGAGGCTGATATTTCCCATTTGCGGATTTTTGGTTCTCTGTCTACGTGCATGTGACGAAGGATGCGAGAAGGAAAATTTGGATCAAGCTGGCGAGGTTGGAATATTTGTGGGGTACAACGCTGATACACCTCACAACTACCGGGTGTATTTTGGGGCAGTCCACAAAATTTGTTGTGCGACGGGATATAAAATTTCGGGAGGAGAAAGCCATGCGGTGTTCGCTTGAGAGGGAGCTACACTTGCATGCGGATGAGAGCTTTTAGTTCTAATGAGGAGCTTACGGATGTAGATCGAGACACAAGAGGAGGTTCGGGAGGTGGAAGAAACCACCCATGTGGCGTCGACCGACCAGAGGGAGCATGCGCACTACGGAAAGGCCGAGCGGCCCGGCTCGGGGATCAGAAGGTTGACAGGACCACCTACGACACGGCGCGGACGAGCGATCCTTAGGATCGGCCACCACTTCAGATACATGGCTCTTGTGAGTCAATGTGTTGTGACGGAGCCATCCTCTTTTGAGAAGAGTTTGTGGAGGGAACCCGCCGGGTTGATGCCGCGGTCCCGAAGAATATGAATTCGATCGTCGGGAACGATGCATGGGAGATTGTCCCAAGGCCGGGGTGGGGAAATCGATGGTGGGTTCGCGATGGATCTACAAAGTGAAACGGCGGGCGATGGGAGTGTGGAGAAGTACAAGGTGAGATTTGTCGCCGTGGCTTTTCACGGTCAGGGGGATTGGGGGGTATGAGGAGACTTTTGCACACATCGCAAGGTACTCTTCCATACGGACGATCCTTTCTCTCGGCGCGGTGGGGTGGCACATTCATCGGATATGGATGCGAAATGCCGTTCCCTCAGCGGAGTCATTCGGAGGGAGGTGTACATGGCGGCTTTGAAGGTTTCGAGATCTTCGGCGGTGAGTCACATGTGTGCGGAGCTCAAGGGAACGCGCGCGAGTGCAAGACGAAGCACCTCGTCGCCGGAACACTCGGATAGACGGCTACTTCATGGGCTTGGATTCTCCAAGAGTGAGGCGGGATCAAACTGTGCAGTTGTGGTGGAGGAAGGCGGTGATCATCGTATTGTATGTAGATGATCTGATTTTGGTAGCGATGAGCGGTTAGTACTTTCATGCAAGGAGGATCTTGCACGAGAGTTTGAGATGAAGGACTTTGGGCATCCTTCATTATTTCACGGGATTGGAGATTTGGCGGCGCGGCGGTACATTTTGTTTCTCGGGGCGTATGCCGGGAGGTCTTGGAGAGGTTCAACATGCGAGGCGTTTGCCAAGCTGTTGGCCTCCTCTTCCTGGTGGTTGGAGGAAGGAGGATGCTACTTCAGCGGAGACGGTGGATCGCATGCATCGGCGGTTGGTGGGGTCGCTTATGTATGCGAGTCGATACATTGATATGTGCTATGCAGTTAACCAGTTTAGCAAGCTATGGATTAGAAAGCCTGCAAGCTCTTTTGGAGGCGGGCAAGAATGTATTGCACTATATCGAGCACAATCGGGATATGGTCTATAGTACGAACAGCGAGGAGGATGGAGCGAAGCTTTACGCTTCAACGTGCGGATTGGGCGGGGAGTCCGGCGACGGACCCAGGGCTGTCTGGAGGAGTTTTCAGCATTGGTTGGCTTGACATTTTTCACGATGCAGGCGGGGAAGCGAGTCGTGGCACCCGGTTCCCGGTCGTGAGTACCGCGCGCTAGCTTGGGCGCATGCGAGGCTATTTGGATGAGGAAGATCCTCGCGGATTGTTCAAGGTTGCATTTGGAGCCTACGGTGATCTGCGACGATAACGAGTTGCATTAAACTCTCGGCTAATCCATTATTTTATGATAGGTCCAAACACATGACATCGAGGTATCATCGTATCGAGAGATTGTGTTCAGCGAGAGAATCATGATGCTTTCATATGTTCCCACGAAGGATCGGGATGCGACATCTGACGAAGCGCTCACCGGGGAGCAAGTTCGAATTCCACAAGGCGAGGATAGGGGTTGCGGATAATCCATATCTTGTGAGAGGGGTGTTGAGAATGCATCAAGATGATAGAGCTTAGTGAAATGAAGTGGCCTTCACTAAGTGGGCCGCGAGTGGAATTAAGCGCAAAATCTATTTTTAGACTATATGTATTTTTTAGACATATGGAGCATGGTTCGGGGATTCCATTTGAGATTCTTGATATGTGTCATGTTGGTAAAAATAGATGAGACTCTGTTTTTGAGGTCAAAGAGGTCGAAGTCTGTTTTTAGGCGCACTCTCACTAAAACATGGAAGTCAAATATTATCTACCCTTAATAATATTTAGACTATAAATGGCAGTTTATTCTCTTGGAGCACTTCAATTCGAGGCTACGGAAGTGGCTCATGCATACGACGGAAAGTCACGTGGTTCCCAAAGGTTTGATGGCATCATGCATGGTTGACTTCGGTTGGACTTCGGTGGTAGAGTTTGGAGGAGTTAATGAGACGACTAGTGGAGTTGTGTTCTGTTTATTTTAGTTGAACTAGTTGAGATTAGTTTAAACTAGCAAACCAATTAGTTATGAGTGGAGTGAATTAAATATTATTTAATTCATTAATTAGTAACTCATTATTCAACTCAAAGAACATCAGTTCCTTCTGATGCATGATCGATTCGGTGAGCCGGTGAAAGAGGTAGATGAAAGGGTGGAGTTAGCTATCGGTTGTGACTATATTGCTATTTGCAACACACGGATAGGTGGAGTAAGCCCATGAGGATTACGCCGGTTCGAGGCTGGTGGTTTATCTATATAAAGAGGCCATCCCATAGCATTGAAACAAACGATAGAGGCAAGGCAATTGGCGGTGAGTTTGAACCGATGACTTTGTTCAAGCGCGAGCTGGAGGTAATGGTGCTTGTATGAAAGTGCGAGAGTACTTGTGAGGAGTATTATGCGATTTTGTTACTTGATTTCTCCATTATAATATACACAATAGGCTGGGGTTTTCAGCTATAAGCTTTCCCCCATACATGCGTGTTAATGTGTATGATGATTTGATGTGTTATCGCTTGATTTTTTGTTAGCATGTGTGATGATCTGAGTTGATTGAGTGGAAGAGATTATGTGTTATGTATGAAGCTCAAATAGTATGTGACCAAGATAGTCTCGGTGGATAATTATTTATTATTTAGCAAATTTCTACATGGTCAAGTTGGTAAAAATAGATGGACATCTATTTTGGAAATATCAGTCGAAGTCTATTTTTAGGCTATGCAAAAATAGAGCAGGTCAAATATTGTGCCCTTAATAATGTTTGGACTATCTAATATTATCTTATCCTCTTGGGCATAGTTTGAGCTACGGATGTGGCACATACGGTAGCGAGAGAATTCGAATTTCCTATGGGTTAGTTGAGCTATTGCATGTTTGACAGTTAGAACTCATGTGGCGAGTTTGGTGGAGTTGATGAGACGATTGATGGAGTTGTGTTCGGTTGCTTAGTTGAACTAGTTGTATTTAGTTAATGTTGACTAATACACTAGAGATGAGTGGTGTGAATTAAATATTATTTAATTCACTAATTATTAACTCATAAATCAACTAAAGAACACATCATTTAACTCGGTGCATGTACGGTTCGGTGAAGACCGGTGGAAGAGGTAGGAGAAAGGGTGGAGTCTACCTCCCAGTTGTGGCCTATAGTGTGTATGAGATTTGCACAATCATTGGAGGAGATTGCCAATGAGGATTGTGCGATTAAGCGTAAGGGAGTCGAATTCATTCATTCCATTCCCTCATCTTGGATTGCACGATGAGCGAGGCAAACGTTGGAGTTTTGAACCGTGACTTGTTCAAAATGGTAGTTTGGTGTGTAGCTTTTTGGGCTGATCTTGAGTACTTGTGAGGAGTATTGTATTGTGTAAATTTACATGTTTTCTCATCCATTATATGATACATATAGTAGGGGTTTTTTAGTATAAGCTTTCCCCATACATGTTGCGTTCTATGTGTGTGAATTGATGTTACCAGCTTGTTTTATTTTCCGCATGTGATGATTAATTTGTAGAAGAGATTATGTGTTGTGCAGCAAATCGAATTTGTGTATGATCAGGTTAATCTCGGTGGATAAATATTCATTATTCAGCAAATTTCTACATTGTGGTAGAATGTTGTAAATTTGAAGCCAAATTTTGTGATACCAAGTTAGTTTTCACTACCAATATTAATGATGAAAGAAACCAAACAATATTTTACTTGGAAATTATATTTGTATAGTTCTTCCCTTAGATTGGTTACACAATCTTCTGGTCATCTATAGCCAGTTCTAGATCTAGAAAAATTAGACTATCAACTTCAATTTGTACATCATCTAGTTTATGCAAAATTAAAAATCACCATCTTAAAAGTATCGCTCATTGAGAAGAACCTTAGACTTCTTATTGGTATAAAGCATTCAACATTAACTAGTTGAATGCCCACAAATCTTATAATAGGTATGATTCTTTGCATTAGTATCATATGAAAAGTAATTCTAGAAACCTAAGTTTTTTAAAGCTAATTAACCCACCTCTTGGATGGATTAACCAAATATTGATTTGCAAATGTCATACTTGGTTTGGTAATAGGGACATACTCCTAATGAGCCATAAATTTCCCCGCCATTTGAGTTCAATGGGGTACTTCTCACCCCAAAATAGGGTTTTCATCAATTTGGGTATTGAATCCTAAATTCAAGTTCCCTAAGGAAACTTTTGAAGTAGAATAAAATCAAATAAATAAATAAATAAAAACGTAGGCCTTCCTCCAAAACACTAAACCATCACTTCCCAAATAGTCCCATGAACTTAAAGTCAAAAAAACACACTTCAATGCACCTTTTCATTTTTATCGAAGGGAGAAACGATTAGCGAGTGAAGAAGAAGAAATATTGGGATTTCAATTTCATGTTTATTGTATCAAAATCATGGACAACTAAAGGGTGAAGTGGACAATTACCTTTGGTGTTCAAATATTCCATTGTAAGGATATTTCATGAGCATTTTAAGCAATATTTAGAGTTGAAATTTCATTTCAAATATCTTTATTCTTTGTACAATATTCTTTCAATTTTATCCACAAAGGTTTCATCAAATTCTCTCAATTTGAGGTGGAAATATAGGGAGACAACAATGCCATCAAAAATCACTCTAAGAGCTATTAATTAGAATGATTAAATATGATAGGATTATAATCATGCATGATTTTTCAATGTTGAATGGAAATTACGAAAAAATGAATATCAAATTGACAATTGATTAATGATAAATGTTTTACTATGAGAGTTGAAATTTCAACAATATAAATGATACATCGATGTGAAAATGAATATGAATCGTTGTTGATTTACATTAATTTCAATTATGTTATTTTATTTATTTAAATTTGCTTATAAAATGTTCATATTTGTTTTTCTAATGTAATCTCATCCACTATTTCAAAGTGTGGTACTTTTGTAATTGCACCTACACCCATATCCATATACCCTCACAACTTATCCCCAAACCCCACTATTGTCCATTAACGGTTGGATGATCTTAGAGATTGAAGTGTGAGAAAAAGTACTTTAGCCTTGTTGTAACTCTTCTTCACTAGCTTAGATCCAAGCTTGGTTTTAACTCAGAAATGGATCTTTTATAATCTACTTCATAAATAGTTTTTTCATTTTAAAGACTAAAAAGTAATTTGAAAAGAAGCTTGATCATGAATACCTCTTCTATATCTAAATGCTTATTTCTTGATATGTTTATTGAATAACTCGGTGTATTTCTTGAGTTGATTGGCTTGGAATTTCTAAGTAGATGTCATTGTACCCATAGATTCACTTGATCCCTAGAGGATATAATCCTGCACACCACATATTTGAAATTAGTCCATTGAGTGATCTAGCCTACTTCAACTTAATGAACAAATTTTGGCGATTTCACCACTAATCTACCTAGAATAATTTTTTTCATATGGTCCTTAACGATTTGGATCTTTAGTGCATCGAAATAAACTCTGTAGTCTTAAGGTATGCTTGAGAATGCAAAACTAGGGTTCAAATTCACACCATTGAAGTTGTTATTGAACTCGAAAATTTGTACCTTGGTTTACGACTAGAAAGAAATTAGTGACTAGCTTTGCTTAAGGATGACTTTGTAAGAGAACCGTTGGAATATTCTTTCCATCTCCTACACCATACAGTTCATTAGCTTCATGGAACTATAATCGATTGTGATCATGATTTGATTTCTCTAATTCCGGACCTCTTTGTAACCATTGATCAATGGATCATTCTGTTTTGAGGTTTTGATGTCTGTATTTATAACATGTGTAACTTATACAATATTTTAAGACTACTATTATTATCCCAACTTGGAATGGTATGCCTACCCTACCTTGATCATCCTGGTAATAATTTAATCTAGCTCCTATTTACAAGAAAATCACATCACAAAATGGAGTTTTGACATAGGCTGAGTTTGATTTATCAAGGGTATAACTCATCAAGTGTTTCACATAATTAGTTTTATAACCTTACTTTTAGCAACAATTACATCTAATGGCATAAATTTCATTGTAGTCAACATTCTTAGCAAAAATATATAACACCAAAGCGAGCTCCAAATTTTACAACCAATTGATGTGAGTACAAAAAATCAAAAGCTTTTTAATGAAAGTGGATCTAGCATAAGGTAAAATATGGAGAAGCTCTATTTAGGGTAGATGTAGGTCCTTGATTGTATAGAGATAAATGGTGTGAAATCTAGTAAGGATAAAATGTGAAGACCCTTACAAAATGGAATAGTGAGGTGTAATGAAGGTAAAAGATGAAACCATACAATGTCAAATGATGTGAAAGCCATGAAATAGCATTTTCATTATGATATATATGATATGAGCTGTCTCCCAATAATTTGAATACTCATACTAAGGAACATAAGGGGGGGGGGGTATACTGATATTAAAGATGAGATTGTTGGAACTTTACAAGTTTTGCACTCATTTTACATTGCTTATGTATATAGAGAGAGCCCCACTAGCTTCTGAAGAAAGTACAAACCACAAAGTACGTGAATATCAAATCCATATTTTGAAATATTCTAACTAGATAAATATAGTGAAGTATCAAAATATGAGCTAGCTACGACAAGCAAATAAACGTACGATCTAAAAGCTCACAAAAGCAACAAATTTAGAACATTATTGAGCTAAGCCATTTTATTGAATATCCAATAAAGATACGTACAAAACGTATTGGAATGAGTGTGTACGGGCTTGCGAAATAAAACATCACAAAACCAAGGTGATGATAATGATAGAAAACTCCATGTTGAAATAGGCTCATTGGTTGTACACTGCGCCGAAAATTCAACTATTGTTGTTGTTGGAGGAAAAGCGTGATATTTGAGGCCTCGGAAATATGCTCAAAATTTTGAAAATTTAGGACAATGCTCTCCAACCCCATACCAACAAAACCCAAAAATATTTTGGGCCCCTGATACAACCTCCCATGTTGCAAAATTAAGTGAAATCACCCTTTACCCGGCTCTACGTCCACCAGAAAATATACCATTGCTCCCCCCAAAATACTCCACCAAAATAAGCGAGAAACCACGCTGAAAATAGTGTTGAAATTATGTAAAGTGAAATTCCAACTATTTCTCGGCACCTTTACAGTTGTAGCAAACACTTCAGCAAAAACGACCTAGTAAAACCTCTACACATGCCCTAGAGAGAAAATTTTGGCCCTCACAAATGCGGTCACTAGCCCTAAAATTCTCGAGGAAACTCATCATCCTCCAGAAAAAATCTGCAAATTATTGAGGGCAAATCTCCTGAAAGAAACTTCCTCTAAAACTTTATTTTAACTACTACGCTTCCCGGAAAACATTGTACCACATGTTGCAAAGATGAAATGGCTCACAAAATTCGGAAAAAGTAATCTCGATCAACTCCAAATTTCTCTCCTAGGATGACACTCTTGGTTCACGAGAAAGAGATTTTGGATTTTCCGCTGGAAATTATTGTGCTAAGCGACGCGGTTGGCTTGGATCAACAACTCAAGCAAACCCTCCAAAATGGAAATGAAATGCCAAGATAAGTGCAAAATGAAGCTGCAGCCCTCCTTTTATATTTGTTGCTCGAAGCTTCCTTGTAGACTCCACTAATTCGACCCCCTTGTTTTCTTCTTCATGTGATTTGATTTTCTCTTGAGGTTGTTCCCTTTTGTGACCTGACTTATTTTCACTTTAATTTTTATTTTCTTTCCTAAGTTCCAACCTTAGCCTTTTTCTCAAAGGATTATTTAATATCTACAACTTATTTCTCCTATTTTTTTCCCCATTTAATAATATATTAATACGCCAAAATTGGAAAATTGGAAATTTCCTTGACATAATTCTTAATTGGAGACATGACATCTATAGTGTTCATCGAAAATTCCTTTTAGCTTCCTCACTCAAACCCGATCATAAGATTTAAATTCTTCTAAAAAATGTTGTTTACAACATTAAAAACAATATTATCCTTAAAAATTAAATTATATTATTCGAAAGGATCAAAATGGTTTTCGAACAACATGTATTTCCCAAAAATTAATATTAACTATATCTAAATTATAATAACATATAACATAGTGTAATGATTCTTATTAATGCAATTTTATAAAATGTATACTTTTTTACTTAATGTATTTTTATTACATTTTATTCATGAATTGTAATTTAATTATCAATTATTAGGTGGATGGTAGAGAATATGTTAGAATATTCATAGATCGAAGCATTAAGATTTATCTCTAAGTTAGTTATTCCTTTTAATTAATGTATATCGAAGTATTTAATTAAATAAAATGGTATATCATCGTGTGCCATAATGGGTGGGCATGTGGTATTGATAAGCCATGGTATTCTAAAGGTATTTATAGAATTAAGGCTTTCCATAGTAAAGTAGGGTGAATTTCCACTTAGTTAAGAATATTATTACATGTTTTTTGTAAGTTTATGAGATCCTTCCTATTTTCTATTAATAAAAAAACAGACGGGTTACATATAACAAAACTTGATGGCCTCAACCTCACTTGAGAAACCGGAGTCACATTTGGCCACCTTAAAGAGTTGTAGGCTAACCGATCTTGAAAAATTTTAAACCTTCGACTATCGGCTATGTCCGGTTTACCTCTCTTACATACAATAACTTTAAAAAGCAAATGCTATCTGCCGGTATGCATGGGAAAAACAAAGAAAAGAAAATCTCAATCATCGATGACTCGATTGGTGTCGGGTCCTTAACACTAAGTAGGGCATGTCACTTGGTGCATGGTTTGCAATTGTCGATCTATGCGGCCTAGATGAACATTACCATGATGCTATGCGGCGGATTTCTTGAATCTCTCTCCTTATCTCGCTTAAAATAGGTAGCTTTTGGGTCCCCTCCAATTTCCTGATACTCATAATTGTCTTGGCAGTCACAATTAAGCATCCAATATGTATGGATGAAATTTGGTGGAATAGGGACGATGCCGCTGTGTGTTACACCATCGTCATTTAAAATTCCATTGCCTCCTCTTGTACTTCCCCCTTCCTCCTTAATGTTGCGATCTCGCTCCCATCCAGAGATGAGTGCTCTAACTTATGAGAAATGGGTAAGTACAGGCATCAAAGAGGTTTTCCATTACCTCTTTTCTAACTTCCTCCCTCTCTTGATAGGGCCTTGTGAAGCTTGCTTTGTTTATGTTTCCTTGTATTTGGCCTCCTTTTTTTTGTACGGCTCCTTTAACCATACTTGCATGCGGTAGTACGAACCGTTGCATTAATTGACAGCATTTACTTGGTAAGTGACCGATGATAGAGTAACACACGTATAGAAATTAGAGATACATGTATATTGCAGCATAATGTCGATAATCGTTTTATAGAAACAATAGTAAAAAAAGACCGGACGCCAAGAGTGACATCCTCGTAAGTAGCGAGGAGCAATATGTCAACATTCTCATTAAATGACGAACTATTTAGAAGGGTGGCATTATTAAAAATCTTATTCTAGCGAGGACCGGGAATGCATGGCGAGACGTATTCCCTTCGCCTTACGCATTTTAACCATCTAAGGCAGGAGACTTCCAATATAATGACCAAATTCCTGGCCACCCAAAGGTAAAGACCACTGACGATTGAAACTCCCAACGAACCATAACTTTGACAGGGAGTGATACATAACTTCAACACGGGTAAAACATAGGCCCGTTATAACAAAAAATGAAACCCTTAAAAATGAGAATGAGCCCTCTAATGGTTGGCCTAAACCTCCTTGAGACAGAAATGTTACCCCTGGAGACAAAATTGTCGGCCTGACCTCGGTAGGATATTGGCATGAAACCCCTCATAACCCCGAAGAAAATAAAATTTATCGAGTCGGATCCCCCCACACATTACAAAAGGGGCGGGTAGGAGCCGGTTCCGGATAGACAATTGAGCGAGAGCACTATTGGCCAGGATGGTCATTCAAAGCCATGCGGTATAATTCATACGCTTGGGAAGACGAACACTTGACATTGCATACGGGGTGGGGATAGAATGCATGGCGCATAGGGGCTCAAAAAGTAGAATGCATGGTGTAGAGGGGCACAAGAAAGCATAAAAAACAAAGTCCACCTGTGTGAGCCATGTAGAAAATAAAACATGTGAAATTTGAACAAATTCCATATCTTACAGATTTTTGAACACCAAGCAGGACCCGACGGAACATACCAGACGAATGTTCATACAACCATCATCCCAATCCCAAACTAAACAATTATCATTGTAATCCCAATTCTGAGCCTAGACGAAAGATGAAACCTCTCGTCGAAGATACATGAGTTGTAACACACAAGATATATTACTAGAAATTTTAGAAAACCATGGAATTGTCATCATTCGCAATAACGCCATAGTGAAGAGACGAAGCACATACCCGGTGAGGGGGTGGCAACGAGGTTCGGAAGGCACACTCTCGCGCGACAACTTTTGTCTGCACTTTCTTCCTTCCTCACCAGCAATCTTAGAAATACGATACCACCTTTCCCCTCAGAGCCTTCCCATAACCCCTTGACACGACGTTGTTTCCCTTACAAGTACGATGGGGTTAGTTGGCCTCCATTATCATTATCACCGTCATTATATTGTGCGAGTGATAGTACCTCCCCACAGACCGCGTGTCGTCATCGGCCCTCAAGTGGCCATGTAGTCGCAAGTCGCGTGCCACCTCACACCTCTCCCATCTCTCACACGTGGCACCACAGTCGAGGAATTATTTATATTTTTAAAGATGTGTATATATTTAATTTATTTATTAATAATTTTATAAATAATAATAATAATTTAAAATAAAGTTGCGGGTAGTTAATTTTATGATTTTTTTAAATCTTGGCAATGTGAAATATGTTATGGGTTAAGTGATTTGATGCTTATCATGGATTGATGTCTATCGACATTTTGCAACCATTTAATTTATATGGCTATTTTAGTGTATTGATTTAATATATTTTATAAAAATACTTTTCGGAGAAATCACGTATCAAATTTTATGTCGACGCATTTCGAACCACTTATTCAACGGTTCATCATCGGGACATAGATGGATAGCATGAACCGGAGAACAAATAAATAGTAGAGAGATGCGATAGCTAATTCCACTGACAATCAATTTTAATATTTATTTATTTATTTATTTTTTAAATAAATTCAACATGAACGTTAGGGATAAACAATAATGTAAAAATTCATAAAATGAGGATAACAATAAAGTAAAAAGTCATAAAATAGGAGATTACAAAAAAAAAATCGATAGCAATTGCCCTTGCCATTAAATCTAATAAATATGTTAGTTTCATTAGCCATAATTGTATTGAAAACCCTCTCACTACGGGGATCTATGGGCTCCCCGAGGTTCGCAGGAGGGGCTCCTCTTAGACCCATCCTCCCAAAGGTTCATAAGGAGGGAGCTCCTCTGGTATCCTCCCCAAGGTTCATAAGGAGGGCTCCTCTTAGACCCATCCTTAATACGATAGGAAGACTACTTATCTTCTAGCTAAATATTGCTTGGGAAGCTCAAGCCCCTTGTTGTTCGTTTGGATTCCTTTTTTAAAGGCTCCTCTTCTTTAGTCACTAAGTTAAAGGGTAGAATTTGAGTCTAATGGTACCATGGTAAGTTTCGATCTTTGTCTCTCTTTATACCAATATCCCCATCGGGGACGTGGGCGATATGATCGATCACATCAACGGTCCTAATGCGCGAGTTGGTTAAAGTGTGCCTAACCTCCACCTTTTTCAACTTTGAAGATGAATTCTATGAATAGACATGCGGCATTGTCATGGGTTCCTGCGCTCTCCCCCTATCATAGCTAACTTTTTCATGGAGGATTTTGAATCTAAAGCTTTGTCCTCTGTCAATTTCATCCAAAATTGTGGGGAAAACATTTGTTGATGATACCTTCATCTTATGCCTCATGGTAGGGATAAGTTGGATCTTTTTCTTTAACATCTTAACAACACGATCAAGTTCCATAAAGTTCAGCGAGTCTAATATTGATTGTAGCATTCCCTTCCTTGACGTTCTTGTCTTTAAGAAATGTGATGGTTCTTTCTCTCACAGTTTTTGTAAGAAAATGCAAGGCAATATCTTCATGTTGACTCCCATCACTATTCGGACGAAGTTAGGTGTTCTAAACAGTCTAGCTACCGGCCTTTACGGGTTTATGATGAGAGTCACCTGGGGGTGAAAAGGGCATCTTCTTGATGTCTTTGAGAGGAATGACTATAGCGAGATCCCAAGGTATCAAAGCCTTTCAAAAAACAAGCAAAAGTGCAACGAGATTAAGAAAGAACTACAGAATTGGCTTTCGAGTGTTCTTCTTGCATTTATACAAGGGATAGTGACAAGATTGCTCGGGTTCTTAGAAAACACGATGTTGTTGCCACCTTCGGACCCTTGAACACAATTCATAGCTCCCTAAGATCGGTTAAAGACATAGTTAATCCTAAAGACCTTGAAAGGTGTGTATTTGATCCTACTGTGGGATTCCAACATTGAAGGCGGTAGTTACAGTAATCAAGAATTCAAAAGCATATGTGGCTAACATAAAATATTGTAGGACTCCCATCTCGACTTTTGTTTAAGCGCGCTGAGAAGGCGAAACACCACACTAATATTGTGGATTCCCAGAGTCATTACGAGATTGATTACTTCCATCACGGGAAGTTAAGGGAGACCATTAAAATTGGAAAAAGGTCTAAGTCATTGAATTGGGATGATGGTTGGAAGATGAGTCATTGTTGGATCCCTTCTCTTTATTTCTAGGTTTGTCCTTTTTTAATTTTCTCTCTCCTCGCTTCTTGGTTTCCTTTTTTTTTGTCATTTTTATTACCCTCCTCCTCTTGCTTACTTAACCCTTTTCCTTTTATTTTTGTTAACATTTGATTGATCCTCTTTTTTCTGCGATGATTATTTTAGTATTTCTTTAATTATTTTATAAATAATATAATTTTTTATCTAAGTTTAGGTTTTACTTTTTTTTCTAATATTGGTAGTTTAAAAAAAATGCTATAACTTTTCGGTAAAATTACATCATCGACCTTTGTGGACACTTTTCTAACCATCCGATGTGGTTCATTGTTAGACGAATTTGGATGGTTAGAAACACGTGTCAGACAAGATGGATGGGGATTTCCCTTTACCTCTCATGGTATAACTTTATTAGGTATTATTAATCTATGATATATATGTGTGTGTGTGTTTTTAATACTATATATTGGTTAGCTTATGTTTTCATCGTTTTTATATTTTAATAAATTTAATAATTTTCTATAGAAAATTTCTATTTAATTTATTTAATTTTATTATTTATTAATTAAATATAATAATAATAATAATAAATGAAATGAAATAATTATAATTTTATTTATTTATATTGTGTATTTATTCCTTTATTTTATTTAATAATGACTTTATTTTCATAATTCTTTTTTTTTATTATTATTAATATTATTATTTTTTATTTTAGATAACCTCTCTATTTAATAGCAATTTCTCTATTTTATAATTTTTTACTTTATTATTTAGCTATTTTTACTTTTGACTTTATTGTTTATCCTAACATTCATGTTGAATTTCTTTACAAACATATATATAATTAAATAAATAAAATAATTAATTAAAATTAAAATTGCCTTTTGGGAATTAGTTGCATCATTCATGCTGTTAGTTGCATCTCTGCATTTATTGGTTCTCGATCATACTATTTATGGTTCTCAATCATACTATCTATATCTTGATCTATGATATGATAAATAGTTATTTGCATCTCTATTATTTATTGATTCTCATTCTTACTATTTATATGTTGATCTGTAATAAACCATAATAAATTTAATATGTGATTTTCTCGAAAATAATTTCATTAATTATGATTCACAAAACCCTACCTTCTCAGTTATTATATTTTAATTTATTTACTAAAAGTGCACTGTTTTGGCCTTTAAATTTTCTAAAATAATATTATCGAACACCCGTCCATGCTCTTCTATCTATTTGAAGCCCTTAGCTTAGCAGCGATAAATAAATAAAAAATTTATTGAAGCAAGTGTTTAACGCTACGTCCAGCGGCTCTCTTACAACGCTCGGTCAAAGTTTGGGCATCACTAATTTGGTTGGGTAAGGGTAAATATGAATATAAATATAAAATGATAAAATGGTTAAATCCAATTTTGAAAAATGTAAATTTTTTTATATTTGTAATTTTGTTGAAAATAACTCTTCTAAATGCCACTGTGTCTGTGTGTGAGCCATTGGATCAAATATTAGACAATTGAAATGTATTAGGCCATTAGATTCACAAGTAAATAGTTTTATGTATGTTTGTAATGCTAGTTTTTTTCTTTTTAATAAGTATTTTTGTGTCACCATGCTCTCCAACAAAGTATGACGGAAATATTGTAATGTCATGTTTAACATTTTGATTATGTCAAATTACACAAAATTAAAAATAGAAGTAAAGTAAATAAATAGATTGACATCATGCGGTGAAGATTTTAACAAAGATTAAAATACAATAAAAAATAAAAGTAATAAAATAAACTAATAATAAACTATAAAAGCAGTCCATGGTATTGACCCATGGTATTTACGTGGAATGTAGTTTATTTAAAAGGGGAAAAAGAAGGTAAACATAGAATTGATCCATATATAAAAATATAGATCTAAATAATTATTTAATAAAAATAAATTTTAAATGTTTATAACCATTATTATTTAAAAGGAAATTACTTAATAAAATGCCATCTAAATTTTCATACATCCAAATATACATAGTTTTTATTGCTCTATATTATTTTTTGTTATAACTATTTTATTATTCCAAAAATACGTGGTTTTACTGGTTATATATTATTTATGTTAAATATGTTTTATTATTCATAAATAGAATTTCTTAAAATATTAAATATTAAATTAATAATGAAATTTTTAAAATATGTGATTTTTTTAATTTCCAAATTAGACATAATTTATCTTGAGCAAATAGTTTGTAACACATGCATACTCTTTTTTATTTTTATTTTGTTAATGAATATCAAATTTCTTCCTTTAAAAAAAAACTATACATATATTTAATTGCCTAATTGTATCTAAAAAATCTTACATATTTTTTTACTTTATAATCATAAACAATTTTCATATTATATGATTTTAAACACACTCGACTTTTATTATGAAATTTAAAACCATTTTTCACTAAATAATTTGCTTTTATAATTATTTTATTTTTCAATTCGAACAAAACTTACAAAAGAAAAAAACCCATTTAGTCCTTCTTGAAAATTATAGTTTTACAAAATTAACGCTATGTGATTAACAATAAAGTAGTTAGAGACAACCCTAAGTGGTTCTCTGTCTGAAGTTTTTATCATAACATTTCCATCCATTTCAATATATACTATAGAATCTTCTAAAGAGAGAGTATATTCTAGTTTATACTGCTTAGTATCCATAATCGAAAATGGCTAGGGATTTCATAGGTTATTAGTTGATAACTTGATCACAATCGAAGAAAATGACTATGGATGTCGCAAGTTATGGATCTAACAATAACCACTCAATTTTACCTGCTCAACCCATGGTATTCATGTGGAATGTAGTTTATTTAAAGGGAAAATTAAGATAGCTAGATAAATCTTAACTTTGGATCTTCCAAGAGCAGAAAAATGTCTTCATATGAAAACCTCTTTTAGAGTGAAAAGATAATTGATCCATCTAATTAATAACTATAGATCTAAACTAATTATTTAATAAAATTATTTTTAAATGTTTATAATCATTATTCTTTTAAAATTTTACTTAATAAATGTTATCTAAATTTTCATACATCCAAATATACATAGTTTTCTTATTCTATATTATTTTTGTTACAACTATTTACCTTGTTCAAAAAATATTTTAGTGCACATAGAACACCACCCTATATATTATATACTCTTGATCAATTTAGAACTAACCTAAGATGTTTTAAATTGGAGGATGAGGTGGGTGGCAACCAATTGAGGATGCTTCTTAAAGGGTAAAGCATATTATTTGAGTACTCTATCCATCCACCAAAAGCTATAAAAAGTGAGACTTGTATATTATAGTTTTAAAAAATTGACACTATGTGATTAAAGAAAAAAGTTACAAACATACGTAATAAGAGAAATGTACGCTAGAGCCATAGTAATTAATGTGATTCTTTGTACTATTTTATTTAAAATAGTAATTCGTATTTCTATTTTTTTAAATGAATATTATTAAATGTGTTGTAACATTTTTATTTAAAATAGTAATTTGTATTTGTATTTTTTTAAATGAATATTGTTAAATGTGTAATTGAGTAAAATGAATTAAATTGATATTCTAATTTTTAAGATATTTATTTCAAAAATTCAAAAGTATGGTGAGTTTTTATTAAGCTTTACTCTAGATGTACGAAAGAATGAATCTATCTCAAGTCCCAAACAAGATTCTTCTTTCTTCTTATTCTAGCTTGCACTTTGACACTGCGTCTCCTCTTTCCTTACAAAATTTAAACTATGAAGCACAAGGTAGTTGTTGTATATGAACATTTAGATATGATAAAGAAGATCTGTCATACTCGGTAGCAATTTTCTCTACAAATGTTATGGAAAGTGTGCCCTAAATGATGACAATTTTTATGGTTAATGTAGTATAAGCTACATGCAAATTCCTGACCTTGTATACAATATCCAAAGAAAACATGCCCAATATCCAACACCATACGGCAAGACATGTTCACCAATTCAACATTTGCTTTGGAATCTCTCGGTGCTAGAGTTTTTCTCAATAATCTTGTTTTCTTGCTCTTGGACGGTGAAAGTCATCATTGTTGCATATGGGAGAATTTAGCTCTAATAAGAAAAGTGTGATATTGTCTTCTAATTTTCTCTACAAATGTGTTGAGTTGTTTTCTCAATAAACTTGTTTTTTTTCTACTCTTAAGCGATGAAATACATAGTTGTTTCATATAGGAGCATTTAGCTACGATAAGAAAGTGTCATATTGTGTTATAATTTTCTCTACAAATGTGTTGGAGTTTTTCGCAATAAACATTTTTACTACGCTTAAGTGATGAAATCCATCGTTGTTGCATATAGGAGCATTAGCTGCGATAAGAAAAGTGTGATACTCTTTTATAATTTTCTCTACAAATGTGATGGAAACGTGCCATGAATGTTGGAAATTTAATAGTTAATGTAATATAAGCTAAATACAAATTCATTTCTTCTACACGAATCCAAAGCTATGCTAAGTAGCAAACCTTTGCATATGAACATGTTCGCCAATTTCATAAATGATACGAATCTCTGTCGGTGTTACTGATTTGTTTTCTTAATAGCCTTATTTTTACTTGCTCTTGAAGTGATGAAACCCACCTCTCCATACATTTTTTACTATATTCACAAGAAACAAAGAAACCAACTTCATATCCATTATCTTGAAAAAAAAAATAAATAAATAAATAAATATAAATATAAATAAAATAAAATAAAATAAATAAATAAATAAACACAGAAAAACATATGACAGACACGGAAGACTTCACTTGTTTTTATTTGGACTTGTTGCAATAGAAATTTACTACTATAGAAGTTGTGCATCAAATTATTATGTAACAATTGTGCCAAAAAGTTTTTAAATTATTGCTCTTCGGTATATCTTATCGATTTAGTATGTTTTCAATCAGAAAGGGCTTTAGAGTTTAAAAATGTATCTTTACGGTTGATAACTCTTATCATCAATATCTTTGAAACCTCCATGACGTGCTTCCATGGAGAGAGACAAATTTTCCTTTCATTCCTTCACGATACATCTTATTTCTTTTGAGCTTTCTCTTTCCTATGCTATTGCCTTACGACGTTTCTTTTGCAACATGTGTTTGCGTTGCTAGTTTTAAATATCTTCCCTACTTTAAAAATATCTTCCCTAACAAAGGTTTTGCATAACTACTCACCGCAAGCAAGAGGATAAGCACGAACATGCATGATCCTCGGTACACGGCAAGGGTTTGAAGGGCCTCGAAGCACGCTTTTTCTTCGTAGTCGCGCTCTCCATTCTTTACACACTACGTACAGTAGCGAGGACGAGGTGGATGTCTCGAAATAACCCGCGAGAAGCAAAACATGCTGATATCCCTACTTCGACTCGGGGATGGAACACAGCACGCACTTCAAGTTATACGTTCTATCGAGAAACAGTATCGGCCGATCTCTAGAGGGGAAAGGACGGGGAGGAGCGGGGAGAGTATTTTCTACTACCCACGCCATCTCTAGCAATCATGACGAACTCCTCTCGAACTTCTCCCCCTTCTTTGGATTGTGGAACCACTCGCCTTTTCCCTTTCCGAATCTTGCTTGTCGACGAAGCTTATCCCCTCTTGCACTCGCCACTAAACGCTTATGAATCTCCCCACGGCACCCATTTTGGAACCCTCCCTTGGACTTTTTTTATGTCATCAACCTTGACCCATCTAGTTTTCTCGGTAGCTTTCTCACTCCGAATATACCAAGCGGGGGCTTGATCCAAAACCCTAGCCATATGTTTCTCTCACCTCCACTTGTCGATGACCCACCTAGACGAAGAAAAAATGCTTAAAAATAAAGGAGGATCCTTCTCTGGTTCTACTTGAAACCCTAGACAATTTTGGCTAGAAGACTTACTCAAAGAAATTGGGAATGCTCTTTGGTTTTCTATGAACCTGAATACTCTTTCAAATAGGGTATGGGCATGTTAAGATTTTGGTAGGTCTCAACCCTCTCTGAGGGCTGAGGTTTATTGCTTTTATCTCCATCATCTCGGGAACTTTAAAGCATTAACAAGTATGGATTATGAGGGGGTCTTGTATAAGTGTGGTCATTGCCACACCCATTGCCATTTAAATAAATAATGCATAATTGGGAAGTCATCTAGGATATGGATTAGAAAAGGATGTCATGTTTGTAGTCTTCCATCAATATCACCACAAAATTAAAGGTCGGCCCACCCAAAATCAAGAAAAGTTGTCGGGTATACTTTGGATTGAGAAGGGTTTGTCATTGTTGGGGAAACCTCTCCAAGATTGACCATAAGCCTTCTATAATTTTTAGTGCAAACTTTAGGCTTCAAACTTCTTCCTCCATGAAGGGCCAACCCTCCAAAGGTATCATACCGAGTTTCTCAAGCCCCCATCTTTTCAAATTTTGATCTATTTTTTAATCCTTGAAATTCATAGTCTCTCTCCTATTTCCTCTAAGTCGCCCCCTAATGAAACTCCAAAACCTAGTTTTACTAGTTTACCCCTATGTTCTCCACTATTATTTCTCCCCCTCCTTCCCCTCTTTAACCTATCGCTTATATTTCCTTCCTAACACCCTTAGGTTTGACACCCCTTCTTGACCCTCATGTTTGCTCCCCTAGATACAACCTACATTCTTTTGTTACCTCCTCCCTCTCTTTCCTCTGATTCTAAAAATCCTTTCTTCATGAATTAGGGGGTTTGAAGCATCCCTCCCTAAGGGTGCCTCGCAAATCCTCGAAGTAGAGGCTAGAAATACTCCCTCTCGCTCAAAATAGCTCATGGAAATCAAATCTAGGAAACAAAAATCTATTATTCGGAGCTCTTAGATAATCTAGTCTTTTTTTTTTTTTCTGAGTCTTAAATGAACTTTCTATCTTTAAACTATAGGGGATTGCTTGACCCACTCAAAAAACTAGCTATCAAATGTTTGGTAAACCTCCACTCCCCTCATATCCTATGATTATGAGACTATGGTGTATGGAACTAAAGCAAATTCGACTTTCCTCAAATTGATTCTCCACTTACGGGATTTTCTTGCCCTAAACATGTACGAGAGATCGGGGGGTGTTTTTTATGGTTGGGTTTCTTAGAGTGATTTAGTGATCTCGTCTTGGTCCTTCAAATCAAGGCTCATCATTGACATTTTTTTTCGAGAGAAATGGATAAATACCTCCTTTGTACCAATGTGTATGGGCCCTTTACAAAGTCATAGGATTCTTGGTCTAATTTCTCTAGTCTCCTCCTTATGTATTCCATAAGGGGTTATCTTAGGAGGATTTAAACTTCACCCGAGAGCGCGAAATATGGGGACCCTCGGCCATGATTGACCTCCTCTCAAATTTTGTTTTCGAACTAAGGAATTGGGATTTTGTGACATCTCTACAAAGATTTTGTCCACTTGGTCAAACAATACGTTTGGGTCTAGAATGAATCAAATAGCAAAAATGTTGGATCTATTCTTTATTTAGAAGGCTCTACTTGACATGGGCATAAGATTTTGTCAAAGATACTTGGTCATGGGGGACTCTAATCACTACCTTACTCTCCTAAGTTTATACCTCTATCCCTCTATCCTTGTGACCTTCCCCAAAAATGTTGGATATTCTTTATTTCAAAGGCTCTATGACATGGGGGCATAAGATTTGGTCAAAGATCCTTGGTTGTGGGGGGACTCTAATCACTATGCTCTCATAAGTTTCACCTCTATCTTCAAGCCTTCCACACCTTTCAAACTTAACCCCACTCCTTGGCTTGATCATCCCTCCTTGATTAAAGGCTGCGAATCATTTGGACCCCCATATACTCCTCTATCCATGAGTCATCCCCTCCCCTCGCCTCCCCGATCCAACTCACAAATCTCCAAAGGGAAAAATATTTAATTATCAAATGGACGAAAGGGAAAAAACGGGTAGACAAAATGTTGGGTGACTTATAGACCAATTGAATCTTTTGTACGAGCAAAATACCCTAGAGACAACTTTGTTGAACCAAAAGACTAAGATAAAAGATATATGGAGGATAAAGAGAAAGAAATCACTCTTAGAAAAGGAAAAGTGAAGAATGAAGAGTACTGTCATAGCTTCAAACGAGATGATAACGCCACGGTTCCACGGGATTGTAAAACCAACACAAATCCACTAATATTATCTAAGAAGTAGAGAAAACAAATGGCTCCGGGTACCTTCCTTCAATGATATACTTGAAGAAGGCTACAAATACTTCAAGAATATTTTCTCCTCTCCTCGAAACCCCAAATCAACAAGTTCCAAAGGTGGTTGACTTTTGCGGCTTCACTTGATATGAAGAGAATTTCTATGTGGCCTCGTCACAAAAAAAGAGCTCTCTAAGCTTCTACACAATTTTAGAGGAAAATTCATGAACTGATGGTCTTCCCATTGAATTCTATCTTGAATGTTTTGACTATATAGTAGTGATCACGGGTCCATAAATGTTGAATACTCTCAAAGCTCCAAGTCAGAGTCCTTACTCCTTCAACTCCTACTCTATTGCCTTTGTCTAGTGAACCTCTCCCCATGCCCGACCTCTTAAATCTGATAACCATATGGAATTCTATCTAAAAGACCATCTAAAGCTCATTGATCTTCGTCTCAAGTACATCTTATTTGAACATATCCTTTGGAATTAATTTGGGTTCTGGGTAGCGGAAACCATGGAAATGCCATTGGCCTTGCTCAAGAAGGCCTTCATCCTATTCACACGAGAAACAATAGGCCATCCTCTATAAATTTGATCTGTCTGAAATCACTTTTGATCGGCTAACATGGCTCTAATTCAGACTTCCCCTCATGCGTTGTAATATCCCCAAATGGGATATTTTACTAATTTTGCAGAAATCACACTAACCTAGCATTTTACCATAAAATTATTGAATTAATAAATAGAAGATTGCCATGTAAAATAAAACACATAAGCACTCCAATCTATCAACACATCGAATAGGAAGAATCTCAGCATTTTTATTATAGATAATAACTGGGGTTACAAATATATCTAACCCAAAAAGAGCTGAGATGGAGAACTGGCCATCAATATGAACAACTGCACTACGCTGGCCTCCAAAACTGAACGCTGCACTCTCCCTCCAACAACAGCTACCACTGAATCCATTGAAGCACCTATTAAAGATATGAATGATCCTCACTCCAATATCACTGAAGCTCTACGAAACTTCTGAATGAAGTCTCCACAAAGAGAGTTGGGTTTCCGTCCAACACTCACAAATCACCCGAGGGTTTCCGTCCTGAGGCTACGGCTGAAGTAGAGAACCACATTCTCAAACCTCACATACGCAATAAAATGATCTACTCCAAAGATATCCCTCAATGGCCTCCCCCCTTTCTTTTATATATCTCTTGAAGCCTTCTAGAGCTTTAATTTATTATTATTTTATTCATGGAGCACTTTTCCCTCTTATTAAAATATTCCTTTATAATGCAGAAAAGAGTAAATCGACTACCACGTCTCCTCTGGTCACTGAAACTCTTCTCCAACTATCCCATCATGTAGGTATCCTCATCCCGATTCCAATGAGCTATTACACTAAGGTGTTCTATTATGTATTCTTCCAGGAATGCCACCTTGAGCGTAATTAACTGAGTTAAGCTCAAAAATAACTCAATTTTTCGAAAGTTTTCGGGATGCACCAGAACGAAAGGCAAGTTGCTCGAATGATGAAATACATCAAGCGAATGCCACCCGACCACATAGAAACTCCTAAAAATCCTTCAAAAATCCCTTGGGCCCGCTGATGACACCAACCTGTACCTATGACCTGTCTGCACCTAACTCTGGAAGTCCATCTTAGCCCTGTCATAGGTGACAGCAAAAAATGGAATATTACAGACCTTCCGCCCCAAGATTGCTTGCCCTCAAGCAATCCAAATATGCGGGCCACCTTATTGGCCCGATGAAACTGAGACCCAATTCCTGGATCCCATACAAACCCCTGGGTGCTGTTATGCACTTGTGTCAAGCCACCTGGAATAGACCCCTCAATGTCGGGATCCCAAACTAATCTCTCACAGTAACTATCATCAAACAATCCTCCCAGATCCCAACGCCACCATGGCCAATCATCGCCCAAGTCCCACAGCTCGGACTGCGCACTGCCACTGGCTATAGTTGCTGCTCTATGAGGCGAATACCACGACTCTTGTCGTGTTGTAGCTATGACTGTGTACCAACTCATCACCTCTCTCCAATCCAACCCCTGACTCAATCCAATGTTGATCCTACTCTCCTGAAACCGGGATGGAATGCTGAAGAAATGTCGATTTGTGCCTCACTGACAACTGGAATCTATACCATCTGCCATGTCTAAGGGCCCCTGCTCCCCTGTGCTCCCTCGAAGATCGTACCATCAAGAGGGTACCAACTCATAATCTCTCGCCAATCTATCCTGGAAAAATAATCCAATGAAGTGACAGTTGTATATGGAACATGCCTGGAGTATTGTCGTCGGTCCGTCATCAACTCACGCTGCTCTATCCCATCTACCGACAAGATCTTCCTGCAGAAGAAGGCCCCCCTCTAAAATCGGCCAAAGTGGGTAAGGTATGCTGCAAGCCCCGTCGATGTACTCCTGGAGAGTGCTATTCCCTGAAAGTACTGTAGCTCTGCTGACTGCATGTGCATCCGTCTGCACCTCATCAGTGTGTCGGCCCAAAGATGGATGCTCCACCATCTCCAACAATGTCTCCCTCTCCTGATCAGGAATGTCATGCTCCTGCTATCTACTAGCCCCCTGCAGAACTATCCCATCAACCTCCAACCTCTCCAGAAGATATGGATTTGCAACCGCTGCCACCGTACTCAATGTCTATGCATCTAACTACTCCTCCTCAATGGTTGACCCCAAGGTTAGCCGCATATCCATTATAGACTCAATGTGAGCCTCCATCTGGCTCTCTCACAAAGGACTATCATGCATGATGTGCATACTATCCTCCTCTGCTGACTCATGCTCCATCATATGCTGCTCCAGCTTAATCGTCACAAGTGACTCATCACCCTGAGTATCTCTCGTAGATTCCCCTGACTGCTTACCCTGCACACTGGAATACAGCTCTAGCTTACTGTCATCATCTTCGCATGACTGCTCTCGCTCCCCAGAAGCATCCTCACATGATCCCGTGGACTCACCTGAAGAAGAGTCCTCATCCTGGCATACAAAAGGAATGCCCTTCTGTTCTGCCTCTGCGACATCATTTGCATCACTCAAGCATGAGTGATCAAGCCCCCAAGGTTCTTTTCAAATGAAGCAAAGTCCCTTCCTCCTCAGCTCATTTCTGCTGCCTGATCCACCAAACTGGAGCAGCTCCTCCCTGGTCAACTGTGTCTTGAAAAGCTCAATGTTCTGCTCAACTAGCCCTTGGGCTAGCTCATAAGCAGTAGGTGAGACCAACTTCTCTCTCCTCCAAATGCTCAACAACCTGGTCTGCAACTCTTGGCCAATTATCTCACAGTCTCTCATACATGACGACAGGATGGACTGCATGTGTGCTATGACGGTGTCAGGATGATGTCTCCTAATGTTGAAGAAGCATTGGAACATCTGCAGAATCAATTCATCATACTCAAGGTCAAACATGATGACATACGTCTCGAATGTGTCCATACTCCATAGAATCTCAAGCTTCTTCCCAAAGGTAGAGCCTGCACTGTTGTCCAAATCCGGAAAAGTCTCTACTATCAATCTCATAATCCTCCTCATAATATCGTCATTGTATGGAGCTATAGGTGCGGTCAACTTCATGATGTTACTGAGGCATGATGCAACTAGAAGTTTGACCCCCTCACAAGGTTCCTCCAAGAATTTGGGTTGTATAAGAGCAAGCATAGCTGGTTTTAATGCCCAAATTGTGGACATGAGTTCATTAAACTCATCGAGTTTGGACAGAACTCTCCATGTCATCTTCAGTTGTTTCAAATTTGTCCCAAGTGAAAAAATTATGTGACCAATCCCTAATTCTTCCTTCAAATATTTTCGTTGTCCTTTTTGAAGGATGGCATAAATCCCTCTTAAAAGAGGTCTGTTGTTCTGCTTAGTTTCTGGGTGTGTGTCATGGTTCAAGGGATCAATTTTTTGTTCAATCTTCTCAAGCTATTTAAGAATCCCTCCATGCTTCAACCAATGACGTGGTCACTGTTTTTTTAAGTTGTTATAGTGGTGTAAGTGTAGTTTTTTTTTTTTTTTGTCGGTCCAAGTAGCATGAGACAACAATATACATAACTCATAAAATCACTTCAGAACAATTGAACAATATTCAGACTGGACCAGTGACATATATATGGATAGAAGCACTTATTAGACATTCATTTCTCCATAAAATAGTGTGTAAAGTGCAGTCCTCTTGAAGGTAGGAAACTTATTTTTCTGAGTACGTCTTGGGAGAATATCTCAGAAATTTATGAGTGGAAAATCTCCTCAATCTTGAGAAATTTGAGTGCTGGAAATTTATACAGTTCAGCCTCCTTTTATGAGATTCGATCTTCACTAGCACAAACCCTTGGCATCCCTTCCTTGGAACTGGAAATATCTGGGAGTAATTCTGAAAATGATGCTAGGGAGAATCCAAATCTGTGAAACAATTTCACTCAGCCTTTAATTAATTTTAGTTGAACTCGGCCTCAGGAGAATTGTTCTCTTCCTCCTAAAAATGTTTAAGAGCCAAGGAATAATTTAGCCTCTTGAAAATCTGTGATACGCCTCCTCTGCAAAATATTTGAGAGCCCCAAATGATCGATGAAGTTCGACCCTTATAATTTATTCTGGATAATTTAAACTGGGTGTTGGCTTTTGTGTAAATAAAAGAGTTGGTCATTTTTGAAACAAATAGTTCGCCTCCATATAAACTATAATGCAATACAACTTTCAAAAATTTAAATAATATGTGGCCCCATAAACTTGTATTAACTTCGAACTTCCCTGCAACGCCGATTTGATGTTGATAATGTCGTAGATACCCACACAATCTCAGCTCGATACCGACTGAATGCGGTTACTGGTAATATATATATATATTTTTTTTTAACCTAAGAGGCAATTCCTTGGTCACAGAATAGCGCCATCGTCTCCCTTCGCTGAGGATCGACGTGGAACGCACCTCCGGTTTTCTGCTTACCCGACGCACTTCCACCACAAAACACATCGGCTACTCCTTACGGCCACGATGTTCATTTCGCGGGCACTCGGTTTTTCTCATGTTGTTTTGGTCAACTTCGAGCAACAGAGAATGGTTATTCGTGTGCCCCGGCTCCACTCGTGGCTTGTCTTTGTTGATGTGGTTGTGGGTCCCCTATGAAGGCCTCCCTGCTGAGATATTTACAGGATCGACCTCTGTGTATCCACAGAGTCGATGCTTGGCCCGTCCCTCTTGCTCAATCATGCGGCCACCCACGAATTCAACTTCTTTTCTGGCCCACCAATCTTTGCCTAAGAGGCCACCTCACAGATGTCTATTGATTGTTTCACAATTATACCCCAAAATATGCTACGACCCCTGTCGACGACTGCTGCCTCCAAGCAATGGCTACGCTGAGGATGGCGGCTACGCTCGTGAATAAGATGGCTTCCAATGCCTAGCTCGACATTGTTTATTTCACGGGCCATAGATGTGCACTCGCATTGGATCGAAATGTCGTCGCGGAGAAATTTGACTCTTCATAAAAATAATGGGATGGCCTCTTTAAACTATGTTTTCACCAAAAACAACGAGTTTGCCTCATAAAAAGCATTTCCACGGCTTCATAAAATTTTAGAGAAACTCGTCCCTTTATACTTTATGGCCCACAAGCTATAGCTATGAACGAATCTGATTTGCTCTATTGAATAAAAAATTTGGTTAGGGTTCTGCGCTGTTACAAAATCCCACTCTCCACATTTCTAATGCGACCTCCACAACGAGGATTTGGGTTTCAAAAATTCTTCCGAAAGAAAATCACCGCAACTAGAACTAAACTCCATAGTCGAGCCAAGATTGAAGCTCTGATACCACTGTAATATCCCCAAATGGGATATTTTACTAATTTTTGCAGAAATCACACTAACTCAGCGTTTACCCATAAAATTACTAAATTAATAAACAAAAGATTGCCATGTAAAATAAAACACATAAGCACTGCAATCTATCAACACATCGAATAGGAAGAATCTTAGCATTTTTATTATAGATAATAAATGGGGTTACAAATACATCTGATCCAAAAAGAGTTGAGATGGAACTGCTGCACTGTATTGGCCTCCAAAACTGAATTGCTGCACTCTCCCTCTGGCAACAGCGACCACTGAATCCACTGAAGCACCCGTTGAAGATCTGAATGATCCTCACTCCAATATCTCTAAAGCTCTGCGAAACTTCTAAATGAAGTCTCCTCAAAGAGAGTTGGGTTTCCGTCCAACACTCACCAATCACCCGAGGGTTTCCGTCCTGGGGCTACCAATGAAGTAGAAAACTACGTCTCAAACCTCTCACATAGGAAAATGATCTAATCCAAAGATATCCCTCAATGGCCTCCACCCTTTCTTTTATAGATCCCTTGGATCCTTCTAGAGCCTTATTTTATTATTATTTTATTCATGGAACACTTTTCCCTCTTATTAAAATATTCATTTTTAATGCAAAAAGGAGTAAATCGGCTAGCACGTCTCCTCCGGTCACTGAAACTCTTGTCTAATCGTTCCATCATGTAGGTATCCTCGTCCCGGTTCCAATGAATTATTACACTAAGGTGTTCTATCATACATATTCCTCCCGAATGCCACCTTGAGCATAATTAACCGAAGTTAAGCTCAAAAATAGCTCAATTCTTCCTAAAGTCGTCAGAATGCACCGTAACTTAAAAGGCAAGCCGTCGGATAATGGAATACATCAAAGCAAATGCCACCGACCACATAGAAACTGTAATATTCCCTTTCTTGATCCAAATAAAGTGGATAGAATCAATCCATGGTACTTACTCTGTGGTATTTTCCCATGGTATTTCTTGTTGGTATCAATTCCATGGTATTTCTTGTATTGACCCATGGTATTTCTTGTTGGTATTGACCCATCAAGCTTATAAAAGGGGAGAGAAGATAGGAATTTAGAGCATTCTGGATTATCTATCTTATTATGTTTGGGTTGAGAACCTGGCATGGCCAGTTCTATTATTGATCCTGGGACGAAAACCCTACGGTGATGTTTATGTGGTGGATCCATCCAGGATTCACAAGTGGGCTTCAGTTTCTTATATTTTTCATTGTCAAGCAACTGTGCATGCTATTTGTAGGATTTTATGTTTTGGGCATGTATTTTACTTTCAGTGAATAATAATATAAATAAATGGTTGCATTTCATTGTGTTCTAGTTCTTGATGAAAGACTGTATTAAATGAAACACTAAGATGTTTTAGATCTATCAAAATTTTTATTGTTTGGAATCTTACAGTGGTATCAGAGCTGTGCATCCTGCCGGCCTGAGAGTTACTTCGGTGAAATTTAATTTTCACCCTAGCCAGCGTTTCTCACTTCGGTGATATTTATCACCCTAGTTGGATTTTTACTTTTTTAGTAAATTATTTTTATTGGGAGACATAAGTGAAGGGAAAATCATTTATAAGTCCGTGGGTTAAATTTGTGAAAATATTTGAAGGCATGATTGAAAAAAATTTCCTATGAAAAATTAATATATTCCTGTTTGGGTATGGGAGAAGATGGACCGTCTTGAAGAAATTTTGAAAAACAACCAGAAAATCCTTGATGTACTAGTGAGGTTATATGGTCCTTTAAGTAGCCATATCTCCATAGACCAAAATGATAATCAAAGCAAGAACAAAATCAGCAGCAAGAATGAAATAAGGAGGAGAGGACTATGCTTTATCTGTAAGGGACCTTGGGCCCTTAACCATTCCTGTCCAGGTGATAAGAAGAAGGCAACAAAGACAGAACAAGAGGAGATTACTTCAAATCATGGGGAATCTTTTGTAGATGGGTCTATTGATCTTCAGGATGGTGAGCAACATCATGACATTATTCAGGGAGGCTTGCAAGACGACAAACATTTGGAAGTGCATGAGGAAATTCTACCTAATGCCATTGATGAGGTTGATTCCTATACAATGGAGTTCGTAGATCCCCAGGGGAATATTCATGAAGAATATGAACAATCAAGTATAGATAAAATTCCACCAATGCATCTATGTTCGACAGTTGAAAGGGATAAACAGATGGTCTCCACAGGTGAAGGATACTTGGGAGATTTGAGTGAGGATCCAGCCATAGTGAACTAGCATGATGAGTATGATCACGAGGAGCAACATGACAAACATAATGTGCAAAATGGACCATTCCTAGAGAGTTGGTCAAAGGCTCAAGTTGAAGATGTGGTCGCTGGGCATCGGGTGCAAACAGACACAGAGACAGTCAGCACGGCACTAGAATTGCCAGTAGAAGACTTTCGAGAAAGGATCAAGCATTTCAAGACAGATCTTATGTTGTTGAAGCAGAAAGTCTGGACAGTCCGAGACATTGCCTTACAGGAGAACAGAAAAATTGAGGAACTCATAGGGGTATGTGCCGAATCAAAGACCAAGTTGTCTAGTGTTGAAGAACGACTCAAATCCCTCATAAGGCAGCAAGAGGAGTACGATTGGGAGTTCCAGAGTAGCCCTCTACAAGAGTACATAGATAAGTCTTGCAACACTACCAACAACCCACCTTTATACATTAGGAAGAGCAAGGCAGAGTTCTCCAAATGCATCATGTTGGGTAACCAAGTAGAGCATCATGAATCGAGCATCAAACAACATCAACATAGTAGATTTGCAGATATTCATTCTTTCCCAAGTATGGATTGGCGAGAGATTATGAGTTGGTATTCTATTAATGGGTTGATTATTTGGAGGATACCCATAGCCAAGGCAAAATTACAGCTTGAACCACTTGGTGCAGACAACGATGGAGGGTTGAAATGGTACCATAACCCACAGGTCCCAGGATTTAGGTGGCATTGGGATCCAGGAGAATCCATTGGGGAAATGATTGGCCAAAGGATTGTTTGGGATCCAGGTAAATCTATTCCGGGAAGGATTGGTCAAAGGATTGTTTGGGATCCAGGTATTGAAGGATCCATTCAGGACCATTCAAAATGGAGGGCACATCATATTGTATGGGATCCTGGTATTAATGTAAAAATGCTTCTGTTGTGGATAGAAGTGGATCACTTGAGGACAAGCAATCTTTGGGCGGGAGGATTTGTAATATTCCCTTTCTTGATCTCGTCAAAGTGGATAGAATTGACCCATGGTTTTAACCCATGGTATTTCCCCATGGTATTTCTTGATGGTATTGACCCATGGTATTGACCCATGGTATTTCTTGTTGGTATTGACCCATCAAGCCTATAAAAAGGGAGAGAAGCTAGGCATTTAGGGCATTCTGGATTATCTATTTTATTATGTTTGGGTTGAGAACCTGGCCTGGCCAGTTCTTTTATTGATCCCGGGACGAAAACCCCGCGGTGATGTTTATGTGGTGGATCCATCCAGGATTCACAAGTGGGCTTCAATTTCTTATATTTGTCATTGTCAAGCAGCTGTGCATGCCATTTGTAGGATTTTATGGTCTGGGCATGTATTTTACTTCCAGTGAATAATAATATAAATAAATCGCTGCATTTCTTGTGTTCTGGTTCTTGATGAAAGATTATATTAAATGAGAACACTAAGATGTTTTAGATCTATCAAAATTTTTATTGTTTGGAATCTACGTGTGAATTCCTCAAAACTCCTCCAAAAATCCCTGGGCCCGTTGATGACACCAACCTGTACCTATGACATGTATGCTCTTAACTTTGAAAGTCCATCCTAGCTCTGTCATAGGTGACACCAAAAAAGGGAATATTACATGCATCTAGGATTTTGTCACTCGTTTGTAACCTAGGTGATGAGTTGCATCAACACATCTGATTTTTTCTTGCTAATCAATGGAGCAACCTCTCCTTTCTTCCATGCAAAAAGTGTTCTCAAACATGGTTGTCCCTTATCTCCTCTTCTCTTCCTCCTAGTGAAAAAAGCCCTATGTATAATAATTATGGATGCTATATAAACTTTAAAGAGGGGGATTTAAAGGGATTACTATCTCTCAACGGTACATCCTCTCACATATACTCTTTGTAGATGATATTCTGTTTTTTTTTTCTTGAAGGAAATATATCCCTCTTCAATATCTAAAAGATAAACTGCCCATTTTTAGTGAAGCTATGGGAATGATGATAAATAATGAAAAATCCTCCATCTATGGTTGGAGGATATCGAAAATGGTAAAGCTTTCATGGAGGTTTTTTTCTCCGTTGCAATCAATCATATGGAATCAGGAATAGAATAAATGGGCTTCATTTTAAAACCGGTCAAATACCTCAAATTGAACTAGTGATGGCTTTTCGAAAAATAGAAAAGAGCGTTCGAATTTGGTGTAATAAATGGCTCTCATTAACTTGATCCCTTTGGGCATTATCCAAAAACTGAAAAACAAAAAAAACAAAAAAACAAAATCATTAGGAATTTTCTCCGAGCAGGTAAGGAAAACAAAATTACCTTTTCTCTCATAGCTTGGAAGTATATATCCATCCCTAAAGACCAAGGTGGATAGGAATTAAAAAATCTTACCTAGTTTTCCAAAGCCCTTGCCTCTAAGGGGACCTAGAAGATCATTTGGGGGAAGGTCTTTGGGCTCATATCTCTTAGCAAAAATATACCATACCCCTATACACTATGGATTAGATCAAATCCTCTCAAAAATATGCCAAAAATGGATCCATCATATGGAAGATAGTTATCAAAACTTTTCCTAGAAATAGTGATTATATTTGCTAGAAGATAGGGAATGATTGCCAAGTCCATATCAACAGAGACCCATGGATTGGCAGTCAACATTGGTATAATCTAGAAGGAGAGAATGTTGAAGCTTGGTTAGCATACAACCAATGATTAAAATTCTCCAATGTTACTATCATAAGTACTGAAGACAATCTTATCTAGACCATGAATCCAAGGGGGTATATGCTCCAAAAGAAAGGTATCTGACTCTTGTTGCAACAAATGCCCCCCTGACCTCCCCTGGTGGAGGAAAAACTATGTGAATTAAACATACCTCCCAAATCTAAACCGTTTATGTGGTTGTTGCTAAAAATAAAGTGTTTACTTGGGACAATCTACATAGACGATCCTTTCATGGGCGGAGATATTGCTCCTTGTGCAAGGCTCATTCAGAAACAATGTCTCATCTCTCCATACAATGCTCCTTCTTGAAAGAAGTATGGAAAAAAATAAGCCAGTTGGAGAAACAACACTTAGGATGCCAAATCAGTTGAAGAAAACTTTAAAAAACAGTCGCAAATCACAAAAATCGCAAAGCACAAAGCCCTCCCTTTTATGTTTTCTTGGGGTATTTGGCTTGAAAGAAATAAGACAATTTTTGTGGACAAAATTCCAATCCCCGTCATAGCAGCTATCACCAATGGATGTTGGTATCAACATAGTTAAACAATTACCCTCATCTATATCTATTTCAAAAAGTACGCACTTTAAAGGACATGTTCTCTGAGATCTGTTTTGATCGTGTTTACAAGAACAGAAACATGGAAGATGACTCCCTCTTAAAAATTGGATTGGATATGGATAGAGACACATGCAAGGTCACCAAAAAAAAAAGGCTGGACAACTACAAGAATTTCTTTTTGACACTTGGCCATAACTAAAAATTCTGGAATGTATATAACGCTTTCGATATATTGTTGTTAAAACATTGCCTTTGAAGCGAGTAAACTGAAAGTTTCTTTTTGGATGATCGTATAGTAAAAATTGGGTTGGGGTAGACACCTATTTTTTTGCTTTTTGTTTTCTGTAGTGATATTGAGAGAGGCATATCTCTCTCAAGCTTTTTCTTTTTGTAGTGATATTGAGACAGATATATCTCTCTCAATTTACAAGCCATACAAATACTTGATGTATTTTCCCATGTAATTTGTTTACTATTCATAAATAGAATTTGGATTTTTTTTTCACGGAAAAAGAAAAAAAACTACTGCAAATTATACATCCACAATGTTTTTACAAAAATATCTTTCCAAATAAACCTTTAAAAATTTTAAAAATCAAATAGGTATTAAATAACAACAAAGAAAATATTTTTGATCCATACCAATCAATAAATTAAAAAGTCCAAAAAAAACAAACAGAGATGAGGCTATATAATAAAAGTAAAATACAAGTGATACCAGTGTAGTGTAAGAAACACGGAGTTAATAGAAAATCTAGTGAAATTTTATCTTCTCATTTGTTTACAGTGTAGTGTAGTGAATAGAGTAGTGTAGTGAATAGAAATTGCTTTCATATTAGGTCAAATTCCAAAATTAAAATATAAAAGCCGTTAAAAAAACTAATGAGAAGAAAATAAATGAGAAAAAGGTTAAGGTTAAAAGCATTGGTGTGGATGATGAGTGGAAGAATGGCATGACAATATATAATAAAAGTAAAATACAGGTGATATCAGTGTAGTGTAAGAAACACATAGTTAATGATGGTTTTTGCATAAATAGAGGATATATAAATTGTTTGAACATTAATATCTAATTTTAGTAAATATATAATTTGTAATACATTATTTTATGGATAGCTTTTACTTATTGAATTCAAATTCCTTTGGCTAAAAGATAGTTTACGGGAAGTATCTATTATGTCAAAGTCATTCCAGGTTTGTACCCAACCTTCATAGCAATTGCAAGCACACGCACAAGGACAAGCCTAGCTTCAACAGCAATTGCAAGCACATGAACACGGGCAAGCATGCCCACTAGGAACCAACACGTTGCCAAACGAGAGTTGAACACTTGTTCTAATGTAAATATCACAGCCTAGCAAAAGAAATAACACTAAAATAAGATTGGTGCACCATTCTTATAATATTGTCGAACAAAACACAATGGAGAGTAGATTAACTTCAACCAAACAACGATGTTTCTACTTATTCTTTTATCACATTTTCTTAGATGTCCAAAGCTGTTACTAGTAGATCTATTCCCTTGATCTTCCTTAGCCCCCAAGGATGGGAAGATGTTGTTAGTCTTATAACAAGTAACAACAAGTAACAATGACCATACTCGGAAAGAATACTTCCAATTTTACAGCGCCCAATTTCCAGGCTTAAACAAAGAACCCCCACATTTCTTCATTGACACTTTTCCAGTGTAATACCAACCAAACTCCTCAATAATCAGCTAAAGAACAATGAGGTCCTCTTCACCTAGGGAATCTTCTATATCATAAACATGATTCACTTTCATGATGATCTCTTCTCTGTTTTTGTTAGATAAAATTGTTTAGCAACTGCATGTCTTAAAAGCTTTTAGAGAAGTCAAATAGGTGGGAATCTTGTTAAAATTGGACAACTAAGTCCAAACTCCATGTTGTGATGCTCAAATGAAGATACCAATATTTTTATTGGGTTCCTCTTTCAGAGAGGTGCAAGATTGATCTAAAGATCATCTTGATCCGATGAGTAGAACATTTATTTTGAATTTATTTTTTAATACTTTCAATATATGTGTAGGTCGGCCTTAAGGTTTTGTACCCCAGCAAATGTGTCACACACCCTCAAGTGATGGATATAAATAAGGTCAATGTTGGAGGACATTTCACTCATCTCACCTTATCATCACACATTTCTCTCTCCACTTCTGATTTATTCGAGCTACTTGGAGGCAAATCTGCGGTTCACACGTGGGAGAAGGACGAAGACATTTTCCACTGCAGCTAGGGTTTCCATGACAGGTTTGACCAATGTTGACTTTGGTCAACGCATGGTCAAAAGGAGCTGAATTTTGGCATAGACTTCGATTTCTGCAGTCCGTACATTTTGGCATAAGAATCGAGGTCAAAGGTTGACCGTAGACCGTGCTGCGTTGACTTTTACTTGCTGATGTTCTGCATTGATTTTTTTGGGCAGCATTGACTTTTCTGGGTTGACTTTTGAGTTCACTGTTTGGCTGATCTGAGGGTTGTGTGACATTACTGGTTAGCTGACCAATTGAGACTTTGCTGGTTGAAGCATCTTGTTGACCGCCGTAACGCACCAACACACTTATCTGTTTCTGGCTTGTCTTCTGTCAATCTACTAGTATGTTCTATCAACATTTTAATTAATGATTTATGTGATTGCTGTCTAGTACTGAAGAGAAAGTAAAGTTGCATCAAGCATAGAACATCTACAAAAATTTACGTAGTCTCCGAGGTAAGGTGAAGACAAAGCCCTAATTTGTAGCAATCACCGAAGAATAAAATGGGTTCCAAAAACTATGGCTTCAAGGAGGATGACAAATTGACTGGGCAGGATGACTTCCATGCTTGGAAGATGATATTGGATCTTAAATTAGAAGACCAAGATGTCATGGACTATGTACAGGGTAAAATCCTAAAACCTCCATCCACTTCTACTGCTGCTGCCAAAACAAAATATAAGAAGGGGGAGATCAAAGCAAAGTTGATGATCAGGGACTCAATTCACAAGAGTCTAGTTGCCTACATTTCTGAGTTGGGCACATCCAAAGAGATGTATGATAAGCTGGTCCACATGTTCAAGGCCAACAATGCAAATCAAGTCCTATTCTACAAGAATCAATTGAAGAATCTGAAGAAAGGCAGGGATGAGTCTGTTCAATCATATTTTTTGAAGCTGACCGAGATCAGGAACAATCTGCTAGCTATTGGGGAGACAATAGCTGATCGAGAGATGGTACTCACCGCATTTGGAGGGCTCTCGTCCGAATGGCATGTGTTCAACACTACCATTCTTAGTAATAATGTGATACCTGACTTTGACGAAGTACTATCGAGATGCGTTCAATAAGAGACAAGAATGAAGGAGTATGAAAATGAAGGAAATGCTGCCTACGCTGCTCACTCTAGAAAGAAGAACTTTGGTGGTCCAAAGAACAAAGGAAGAGCAGGGGCCCAAGGAAAGAAGGGCAAGTGTTACACTTGTCATAGGCCAGGTCACTATGCTAGAGAATGCCCTTTCAAGAAGGATTCTCTCGATGGTGATGACAACAACAACAACCGGAGGAATGGCAATCAAAGGAACAATAGGTTCAAGGGAAAGAGGAAGGCTCCCTCCGGCGGAAATGGTCAACCTTTCAAAAGGTTAAGAAACTCCAGGTATGAGGAATCAAATGTTGTTGATAAAAAGAAATGGATACATTCTTGTATCTGCCCTCTCTGCTGCATCTCCACCCGACACTATGGATGTTTGGTAGATAGATAGTGGTGCCTCAAGGCACATCACTGGGTTAAAGGAAGCACTCTCTGATATAGTTGAGAAGGATACCAATCTGGAAATTATCCTCGGAGATAATGCCACATATCCCGTGAAAGGGACAAGGACTTTGACACTCCACTTGTGTCAAGGTCAAGTCCTCCGCTTACAGGATGTACTCTATGTACCAAATTTGAAGAAGAAACTTGTGTCTATATCGGCCATGGAAGACAAAGGTTTCAATGTGGCATTCATTAATGGAAAGGTGCGCATGTGGAAGAAGAGCTTCAAGGAAGCTATCACGATTGGGTTTAGAGTTGATACACTCTACCAGGTTGGAGGAAGTCCACTAGGAGCGATGACATGTGATACTATCCAACAAACTGAAGTATGGAACCGGAGGTTTGGACACCTTCACTACAAGGCCCTTCCCGAAGCAAGGAAGGTGGTGACAGGGATGCCCGAGTTTTCAAATAATCATGAAAGTGTATGTAAGGGTTGTGCTGAAGGAAAGCATACAAGGGGACCTTTCCCCTCAAGTGTCACAAAGACATCTGATGTCTTGCAATTGATCCATTCTGATCTATCTAGTATGCTGCCCGTGACATCCTTGGGAGGATGTTCTTATTATATGATGTTCATAGATGACTTCTCTTGCAAAACTTGGATATACTTCTTGAAGAAGAAAGATGAGGCTTTCATGTGGTTCCGTACCTTCAATTCCTTGGTGGAAAATATGACAGGGAAGAAGATCAAGATTTTGAGGATCGATAATGGCACTGAATATGAGACAAACGAGTTCAAGGAATTTTGCAGAGAAGCTGGCATCAAGAGGGAGACCACAACTGTCTATACTCCTGAGCAGAATGGTGTTGCTGAATGAAAGAACAGGACCATTGTGGAAGCTGCCCATGCCATGCTATGTGACCAGGGTCTACCGAAGTTTTTGTGGGGAGAAGCTGCGAACACTGTTGTGTACATACAAAACTGATGCCCGCATTCCGCTCTAGACTCCAAAACTCTCGAAGAGGTTTTCACTAGTAAGAAACCTGATGTCTCACTTTGTAGAGTTTTTGGATGTCCTGTTTATTTTCATGTGCCGAAAGAGAAGAGGAGCAAGCTGGATGCTTCTGGGAAGAAAGGAATGTTTGTGGGCTACAAAGAAACTTCGAAGGCCTATAGAGTCTATGTGCCTAGTCAAAGGGAAGTGCAGATATGACACGATGTCACTTTTGATGAAAATGCTTCCTTGAAGAAAGTAGTCAATCTTTTGAGATCTGAGGAAGATCATGAAGCAAGGCCTGGAAATCAAGAAGAACCGAAGGATGAGATGATGCCTGATGTTGAAGGATCGATGGACCTGATTGATCCAACTCCTTCACTAGGGAAGAGACCATCATGGCTCAGGGACACTCTCGAGGATGCTGAGGGATATGTGGCCCCAAGGGGGACATTCCGTGAAAGCAAGAAGCCGAGTAGATACCAAGGGTATCTAGCAACCATGAGTACTATTGTACAATCCGAGCCTGGATATTTTGAGGAAGCCGTAAAGCATCAAGTCTGGAAGGATGCTATGCACAAAGAGTATGAGTCCATAATGAAGAATGATGTCTGGGATGTGGTTCCAAGACCGGAGGATAAAGTAGTTGTCACCTCGAAATGGCTCTATAAGATCAAGCATGGATCTGATAGAAGTGCTGAAAAGTTCAAGGCAAGATTCGTTGCCCGTGGCTTTTCTCAAAAGGAAGGCATAGACTATGATGACATATTTGCTCCTGTGGCACGATATACCACCATTCGATCTATCATAGCCCTTGCTGCTACGCAAGGATGGAGTCTTCATCAAATGGATGTAAAGACCGCATTTCTACATGGTGTGATAAAGGAAGAGGTGTATGTAGAGCAACCTCTGGGGTTCAAAGTCTAGGATCGGGACACCCATGTCTGCAGGTTGAAGAAATCCCTCTATGGGCTGAAGCAAGCACCCAGACCTCGGTACGAGAGGATAGATAGCTACCTGATGAAGCTGGGCTTCACTCATAGTGTAATATTCCCTTTTTTGGTGTCACCTATGACAGGGCTAGGATGGACTCCCAGAGTTAGGAGCAGACCGGTCACAGGTACAGGTTGGTGTCATCAGCGGGCCCAGGGGGCTTTTTAGAGGAGTTTTGAGGAGTTTCTATGTGGTCGGGTGGCATTCGCTTGATATATTCCATCATCCGAGCAGTTTGGATTTCGTTCCGATGCATTCCGACAACTTTCGGAAATTTGAGTTATTTATGGGCTTAACTCAGCTAATTACACTCACGATGGCATTCTGGGAGGAATACATGACAGAACACCTTAGTGTAATAGCTCACTGGAACCGGGATGAGGATACCTCCATGATGGGACAGTTGGACATGAGTTTCAGTGACCAGGGGAGACATGGTAGCCGATTTACTCTTTTCTGCATTAAAAAAGAATATTTTAACAAGAGGGAAAAGTGCACCATGAATAAAATAATGCTCTAGAAGGCTTCAAGAGATCTATAAAAGAAAGGGAGGAGGCCATTGAGGGATGTCTTTGGATCATGTTATTTTATTGTATGAGAGGTGTGAGACCATGGTTCTCTACTTTAGCCGTAGCCCTAGGACGGAAACCCTCGGGTGATTTGTGAGTGTTGGACGAAAACCCAACTCTCTTGAGGAGACTTCATTCAGAAGTTTCGCAGAGCTTCAGGGACTGGTGTGAGGATCATTCAGATCTTCAACTTGTGCTTCAATGGGTTCAGTGACAGCTTTTTCCATAGCCGATTTGCAGCAGTCTTCTTGCCGAGCCATCTACATCATTGCCAGTGTCATTCATCAGTTGGGCCAGAGATCTTTCTAGGTTTTGCTCCACTTGCTTGGCAAGCTCAAGTTCCACTGTTCCTTTATGTTGATGTACTTTTTACCATGGATTAATAAAATGGCTCAGTGATTCTATCGACATCCATTGTGTTATATTGGTGGCTGTGTGTTTATTTCCATTTATTTTGCCGCTCAAGTCTATTTCTACATTTTTAGTTAAAATATCCCCATTTGGGGATATTACAGTGGTATCAGAGCTTCGACCTTGGCTCAGCCGTGGGGTTGATTTGAAAATCCAAAATCAAGGGTTTTAGTTGCAGCTATTATTGTTCGAAGATTATTCATCTATTTTGCCGGAGTCAGTGTTTTGCAGATGGAATTTTTCCATATAGCAGGCGAAGAAGACATATCTGCCAGAACAAAAATTGTTGCAGAGCAATTTCAAGAGTTTGCTTGTTAACATATTTAGATTAGGATTACTGCAGATTTGGGAAAACCAAAGTCCTCCTACACAGTGTTGGAATACCAAATCGAGCTCCAATCAGAACCAGGCCCCATTCTAAAATCGCAGTCAGTGCAGAAATCTCAATTGTTGGAGATCGTAGTCGTGGCTGAGAGCTGCATTATTCCAGGACTACTGGGCGGAGTTATAGAAGGGCGTTGTTGGTTTTATCAAATACAACGCGGGTGCAAATAGGGGGTCGAGCAGTGATCGAATGGAGCCCACAAAATTCATGAATCGGAAATAAATGAGACCACTTCTTCTGGGGCAATTTAAAATACAAAGTCGACGCGGGAGCAAGTTTCAGCAATCAAAATCGATTTTCCGTTAAAAGAAACTACCGCATTCAAAGGTCGCATCCTCAGCTGGCAAGGGATGAAATAATTAATTGGCTGAAGTCATTGAAGAAGGTGTTCAGCGTGCAGGAGCCAGGAATGTGCATTTGCAACATTATATGTCATGAATTTTAATGTGGAGGTGTTGTGCGGATTCATTATGTGACGTGAGTCAAGTGAAGGTTCCCACCCGACAACAACAAAATTCACAGGCGTAAGGGCGGATCGAGCATTCTGTGTGGTGGCAGCAGATATGTAAATTCGATTGCAAGGAGAAACGAGCAATCAGATCCGCAGTGGTGAAGGCTCAACCAAATATGAGCAGGAATGTAGCAGTGGACATCGAGCTCGTAAGCCGCCAGTCAAGTTCCATTTCCGCTGTGGGGGCCGCACTGGCCGAACACCAAATTAAATAGCACCGATAATTTTCCCGAGCTTGTGGATCGAAATTTCACGTGCTGAGTAGAAGCCGAGCCCACAAATTTGAAACGACTGTTCACATCTTCTTCCCTTTTCTTGGGTTGAACGTATATATTCACTGAAGGACGCTTCTTCCGTAATGGCCGTGTACTCTTGCTGAGGAAAGTCGAGGGCACACATTTCAATTGTTGGGGACAATTTGAATACACGATCAACTGGTGATTGTCTGAATGGGACTATCTAGGTCTGCGTATCATATTATGACTTCATTGGGCAGCGTTTAGCAGAGATTCCTTGTAGTGGCTCTTTCATGCTACGTTATATCAAAGCTGGGCATAATTTCAGAAGCATCTCACAGTGCCGTGACTAGAAATATTAGCATGCTAAAGGTGTTGTCTGAGTATGTGTATTACTACAGCAGAATTGTAGACAACATATTTCTGTTTCAGGTGTGGGTGTAGTTTCTCAAGAAGGCTGCACTAAACCGCTAAGTCAACTAATACCCGGAAAAACAGTGACCACATCATTGGTTGAACCATGGAGGGATTCCTAAACAGCTTGAGA
>JAXQQM020072745.1:0-95092 GCA_034641835.2 Pinus albicaulis | reverse complement strand
TTTCAATTCTGCAATCACATATGATCCCTACCAATCCTTAGCCACCTGGAAACCAAATGTTTCATTCTGCCACTGGACGAGTATCGTATGCAGCAGGTGCAGGTAGAGAGTCGTTTCCCTTAATGTTTCAAGCATGGAATTACAAGGTACAATCTCTCCCCTTCTCGCTAATCTCTCTTTTCTTAGAGTACTTAGCCTTCGCAATAATAGTTTCCATGGTCACATTCCCTATCAATTGGGAACCCTCTTTTGCTTAAAGATGCTTCACCTATCTAGGAATCAAATCCAGGGTTCCATTCCGCCCACTCTCGGTAGCTTCCGCAGTTTGCGAAACTTGACTCTCTCCTTTAACAATCTCATAGGATACATTCCCCCACAACTATGTGTTCTCCCAAACCTAGTATTCATATCCTTTTGGTCTAACAATTTGATGGGAACAATCCCCAACTACTTGGGAAACATATCCACTTTGCAGTACTTATATTTGGGCTACAACATCTTGGCAGTGTTCCCTCCGAACTGGGTATGCTAAGCCAGCTCAGATTTCTTTCTTTGGGGCTTAACCATCTCACAATACATATTTCGTCTTCGTTGTCTAACTGCACAAATATTGAAGTATTGGATATAGATTCTAACCAATTAGTTGGCCACATTCCGTCGAAGTTGTGCACCAAGAAGACCACCCACTTAAATTATCTTCATCTGGGTGCTAATCAGCTGAGCGGCAACATTCCTTCTTCCCTCTTCAATTGTACGAACCTTCAAGTGATTGTCTTAGCAAGGAACCAGGTCAGCGAAACAGTGCCCATGGACCTGGGTAAATTGACACATCTCCAGACGCTTTACATTGGCGGCAATTACTTGATTAGCGGCAACACCACGGTATGCCCCATTCTTATTGCACTTAATAACTGTTCCAATATACAAAAATTAGACTTATCCGAGAATAATCTCACAAGACAACTTCCCTTTTCTATAGGCCACCTCTCTACAAAACTATACTACTTAAACCTGGGTGTCAATGAATTATCAGGAGAAATACCTCAACGTATTGGAAATCTAACTAGCTTAACATTTCTCAGTTTAGAAACTAATTTTTTTACAGGGTCAATCCCTTCTTCAATTAATTTTCTTCTGAATTTGGAGAGGTTATATATGAATTTCAATAATTTACAAGGAAACATCTCTATGGAAATTGGGCAGCTAAAACAACTAGGGCTCCTAAAACTTTCTGGAAATAATCTCTCAGGAAGAGTCCCTGATTTTGTGGCCAACCTTCAGCAACTAAGATATTTAGATCTTAGTCATAACCAGTTATCAGGAAATATACCTACAAGTTTAGGGAAATGTGTGAACTTACTAGAGTTAGACCTATCATACAACAAGCTTAGTGGGAACATACCTCCAGAGCTTGCAAGCCTTGCAAATTTAGCCCTCTATTTCAACTTGTCAAACAATTTATTACATGTCCACGTGCCTTCAGAACTAGGAAAGTTCAATATGCTTCAAGCTATAGATATTTCTGCAAATCGGTTAACTGGCCACATTCCAAGTGCACTTGGAAGTTGCAAAGAAATAACATATCTGAATCTTTCTTGCAACAAAATTGAAGGCTCGATTCCAGTGTCACTTGGTGAACTTCAAAGTCTTCAAGACCTAGATCTCTCTTCGAACAATTTGTCAGGTGGAATACCCATATCACTAGAAAATCTCACAATGCTCCATCACTTGAATTTTTCTTTAAACAAGCTGTCAGGAGAAGTCCCTAAAGAGGGAGTTTTCAAAAGGATTGGCGCCACAACATTTTTGGGAAATCTTGGTCTATGTGGACCTTGGGTAAATCTACCACCGTGCTATGCTTATAAACATAAAAGTGTTTTGAATCTCAAAAGAGTTATCCTACTTGTTGTTGTTATAGCAATTATTGTATTGTGTTTGTTTATGGGAATCTTATGCAAACAAAAGTGCAAGAGACATATTCAAAGAGAGGCTGGACCATCATTAATTGTGGGGCATCGAAGAATCTCCTATGCATAGCTCGTCATTGCAACAAATGGATTTAGTGATACCAACTTGTTAGGAGTTGGTAGTTTTGGAAAAGTATACAAAGGGATTTTGAATGATGGCGCAATGGTTGCTGTCAAGCTTCTCAATCTACAAAATGAAGGGGCTCAAAAGAGTTTTGATATAGAATGCAAAGTTTTGGGTAGAGTTAGACACCAAAATCTCATTCGGGTCATAACATGCTATTCAGATCTCCAAATCAAAGCTTTGATATTTCCATTAATGCCAAATGGAAGCCTAGAAAAGTGGTTATATCCTGATGATGGAGAACAAAGTGGTTTGAATTTGATTCAAAGGTTGAATATAGCAATAGACATCGCCCAAGGCATGACATATCTCCATCACCATTGTTTTGTTCAAGTACTTCATTGTGATTTGAAACCCAACAATGTCTTGTTGGGTGAAGATATGACTGCATATTTAATAGACTTTGGCATTGCTACAATATGTTTTCCAAATAATGAAGCCGGAGCTCTCACTTCGACAAATGCACTCAAAGGATCTACAGGGTACATTCCTCCAGGTATTATTTAAACTATATACCATATTAAGCAATGTTATGATTTTCTTATGTTTACTTAACATTTAAATTAAAGTAAAAAAACTTAATATGAAGATCTATGAATGCAGAATATGGAGTGGGAGGACAAGTTACAACAAAAGGCGATGTTTATATTATGGAATAGTGCTATTGGAAATGCTCACTAGAAAGAAGCCCACCCACAACATGTTTGTGGATGGAATGAATTTGCAAAAATGGGTGGGTAGCAGTTTTCCAGACCGAATACAAGAAGTGGTGGACATGGGTTTATTGAGGAGGACTAATAGATGCAACGAAGAAGATAAGGATCTCAATTTCCTTAGATCATTGATAAATGTGGGTTTTCTTTGCACAAATGAATCTTCTCAAGGGCGACCTACTATGATGGGCATTCTAGGCACACTGCAAAACATCAAAGACACTTTTTTGAGCCATACTTCAATTCCCAAATTCCAATCAAATCTAACACATTTGTTGGGAAGTACAAGTACTACTATCAACAACATTTGTGAAGGCCAGAGTTCTTCCACATCTTAGTCTATTCTAACAAAATGGTAGTTGTGCTACTAAACCATGAAGTAATGTGAGTCTTATTTCCTATGGTAGTTGTGTTACTAAACCATGAAGTAATGTGAGTCTTATTTCCCTTGTTTGTACATAAATATTTGAAGTAATGTGAGTCTTATTTCCTTTGTTTGTACATAAATATTTGAAGTAATGTGAGTCTTATATCCCTTGTTCATACATAAATATTTGAACAAAGTGGTAGTGTTTTAATAATGTATTTATGATTATGAAATTTCTTATTCTATCTTTCAAAAAATTATATTCAATATCTTTACATCTATAACTGAATGTATCACTGTTCTAATTAAATATATCAAACTCTTTTGGTATTAAATACATAAAGAGTTTTGTATTTCTTTCAAATCACTAAATATAGAAATATATTTTAATTCCAGAAATTTCTTTCAAATGACTAAATATAGAAATATATTTTAGTTCGAGAAATTATTGAAAAACCTATTACATGTATCACTCTTCTAATTGAATGTATCACATTCTTAATGAATGTATCACAGTTCTAATTAAATGTATGACACTCCTTTTGGTACTCTTTTGGTATTAAATACATAAGGAGTTTTTCATTTCTTTCAAATGAAAAAAATATAGAAATATATTTTAGTTCCATAAATTATTGAAAAAACTATTATATGTATGAATCTTCTAATTGAATGTCACACTCAATGTATCACACTCTTTTGGTATTAATTACATAGAGTTTTTTATTTTGAATATTTCTTTCAAGTGATTAACAACAACAACAACATTTGTGAAGGCCGTGAGTTCTTTCACATCTTAATCTATTCTAACAAAATGGTAGTTGTGCTACTAAACCATGAAGTAATGTGAGTCTTATTTCCTATGGTAGTTGTGTTACTAAACCATGAAGTAATGCGAGTCTTATTTCCCTTGTTTGTACATAAATTTTTGAACAAAGTGGTAGTTATATAACTAAACTAAAAAAATTGAGTCTTATTTCCCTTGTTTGTATATAAATATTGGTTGTTAATTGCATGCAAATATGAACAATAGAGTTAGATTCACTATGAATGGTGTTTTAAAAATGTCTTTATGATTATGAAATTAATATCTTTATTTCTATAATTGAATGTTTCACAATCTTGTAATTGAATTTATCACATTCTTTCGTATTAAATACACAACAAAGAGTTTTGTATTTCTTTCAAATAATTAAAATATAAAAATTTATTTTAATTCCATAAATTATTGAAAAAACTATAACAATAAATATAATTCTAATAAATAAATATAACTGTTGTTGTTTATTTTTTATATTTCTCTTTAAAGAATGTCATAACCAAAATAAGAATGATACTACTAGCCAAACTAAAACAATGTCAATTAACACACTTATAAACAAAATCAATGAATACACTTATATGACAGTTTAAGTAAAAGAAAACTCACAATTTAGAGCAGTAAAGCAGTATTAACTTTACATAATCATAGCTCACAAATTATATCATGTCACATCTTTAAAATATTATTTATATAGCATATATGAGGAAAACATATGGCTTTCCTATCCATCAATAAATTAGTGATTAGTAATTTCAATTTTAATGAAATATGTTTTATATTTCAAGGAAAACATAAAGCTTTTGTATTGAATAAATTTCATTTCCAAGAATAAAGTATTAAAAGAAATATGTGTTTTATATTTCAAAATATAAATAACTAGCAATTGCACCATATGTTGCAAAGGAGATGCCGCAAGGTGAGAGTGTAGAAAAGAATAACATAGAAGATAGAAGCAAAAATTTTATGCAATTTTATTTATTTAAAAGTGTTTTCTGATCTCATTAGATTAAAGAATAGATATTCTTATTTACAAGAAATTTTAAGGTAATATAGAGAAATCTGGAAGTCTCTAGCATGTGTAGCATGTAAACTATTAGATTCAAAATATCAGATTCCACTTGATTAGCATACCTACACATTGTCTTTTAAAAATTTAAATCCATTCATTATTTCACTTCATATGTACTCTGAGATTCATGCATGAACCATTACATGCTTGGAGATTCACATAATTCCTAGATAAATAAACAATGTCATATAATTCCAAATTACCATAATCGTAGAGTTCTATAAACTACATGAATCAATATTAAAATTAACAATGAGGAGAAGTAATCCAATTGTTATTGCTTTTACATTATGAATCAATAGCATGTGGAAACCTATGAAATCCGCTGACCATTGGCACTTCAAAATTTCCAGGGAAAAACTATGTTTGTATCTTATATAGAATGGTGTAATTTTTCAATTCAAAGACCTTAAATTGTCTCTCGAGCAAAAGGATCATTTGGGGAGTTAACCATCTAATGGGACGATTCCGTCTTCGTTGTCTAACTACCGCACAAATATTGAAATATTGGATCTAGGTTTTAACCAATTTGTTGGCCACATTCCGTCGTTAGCTTTGTGTAGCAAGAAGACCACCTAGCTAAAGGGACTCTATCTAGATGGTAATTAGCTGTGTGGTAGCATTCCTTCTACCCTCTTCAAATGTACAAACCTTCAAGTGATTGATTTAGGAGGGAACCAACTCAGTAGAATAGTGCCCATGGAGCTGGGTAAATTGACACATCTCTGGATGATTTTATTGAAAAACAATCACCTGATTAGCAGCACCACCACAAGATGCCCCATTTTTACTTCTCTTAGTAATTATTCCAATCTAGAAGAGGTATACTTATCCTATAATAATTTGATGGGACAATTGCCCTTTTCTATAGGTCGCTTCTCTACAAAACTCTACCGCTTACACTTGGGTGCCAATGAATTAGGAGGAGGAATTCCTCCACAAATTGGAAACATGACTGGTTTAATATTTCTTGGTTTAGCTAATAATTTTTTCACAAAGTCAATTCCTTCTTCACTTAATTTGCTTCTTAATTTGGAGAGGTTATATATGGATTTCAATAATTTAGAAGGAAATATCCCTATGGAAATTGGGCACCTGAAACGCTTAGGGATCTTATATCTTTCTAGAAATAATCTCTCGGGAAGAATCCTTGATTTTGTGGCCAACCTCCAGCAATTAAGATATTTATATATTAATCATAATCAATTATCAGGAAACATACCTGCAAGTTTAGGGAAATGTGTGAACTTACTACAGCTAGATCTATCATACAATAAGCTTAGTGGGAACATACCTCGAGAGGTTGCAGGCCTTGCAAATTTAGCCTTATATTTCAACTTGTCAAACAATTTATTACATGGCCACGTTCCTTCAGAACTAGGAAAGTTCAATATGCTTCAAGCTATAGATATTTCTGCAAATCGGTTAACTTGCTACATTCCATGTGCACTTGGAAGTTGCAAAGAAATAGCATATCTAACAAACTTTAAGGCTCGATTCTAGTGTCACTTGGTGAAATTCAGAGTCTACAGGACCTGGATCTCTCTTCCAATAACTTTTCGGGTGGAATACCCATATCACTAGAAAATCTCACAATGCTCAATCACTTGAATTTTTCTTTTAGCAAGTTGTCTGGACAAGTCCCTAAAGAGGGTGTTTTCAAAAATATTTGCACCATGACATTTCTGGGAAATTGTGGTCTATGTGGGCCTTGGGTAGGTCTATCACCATGCTATTCCCACAAACATAGAAGTGTTTTGAATCTAAAAAGATTTATCATTCTTGTTGTTTATATTGCAACAATTGTTGTATTATGTTTGTCTTGCAATCTTATGGAGACGAAATTCCAAGAGACATATTCAGACAGAGAATGGTCCATCATTAAATGTGGGGCATTGAAGAATCTCCTATGCAGAGCTTGTCATTGCCACAAATAAATTTAGTGATTCCAACTTTTTAGGAGTTGGAAGTTTTGGAAAAGTGTAGAAAGGAGTTTTGAATGATGGCACAATAATCGCTATCAAGCTTCTCAATCTAGAAAATGAAGGGGCTCAAAAGAGTTGTGATAGAGAGTGAAAAATTTTGGGTAACTTTAGACAACGGAATTTGATTATGGTCATAACTTGTTATTCAGATCTCCAAATCAAAGCTTTGATATTTCCATTAATGCCAAATGGAATCTAGAAAAATGGTTATATCCTGATGATGGAGAACAAAGTGATTTGAATTTGATTCAAAGGTTGAATATAGCAATAGACATCACCCAAGGCATGGCATATCTCCATCACCATTGTTTTGTTCAAGTGATTCATTGTGATTTGAAACCCAACAATGTCTTGTTGGGTGAAGATATGACTACATCTTTAATAGACTTTGGCATTGCTACGATATGTTTTCTAAATAATGAAGCTGGAGCTCTCACTTCCACAAATGCACTCAAAGGATCTGCAGGGTACATTCCTCCAAGTATTATTTAAACTATATACCATATTAAGCAATGTTATGATTTTCTTATGTTTAATTAACATTTTAAATCAAATTTAGAAACTTAAGATGAGAATCTATGAATGTAGAATATGGAGTAGGAGGACAAGTTACAACAAAAGGTGATGTTTATAGCTATGGAATAGTGCTATTAGAAATTTTCACTAGAAAGAAGCCCACCCACAACATGTTTGTGGATGGAATGGATTTGCAAAAATGGGTGGGTAGCATTTTTCCAGACTGAGTACAAGAAGTGGTGGACATGGGTTTATTGAGGAGGACTAATAGATGCAACTAAGAATATAAGGATCTCAATTGCCTCAGATCACTTATAAATGTGGGTTTTATTTTCACAAATGAACCTTCTCAACGGTGACCTACTATGATGGGCATTCTAGGCACACTGCAAAACATCAAAGATACTTTTTTGAGCCATACTTCCATTCCCAAATTCCAATCCAATCTAACACATTTGTTGGGTAGTACAAGTACTACTATCAAAAACATTTGTGAAGGCCAAAGTTCTTCCACATCTTAGTCTATTCTAAAAAAATGGTAGTTGTGCTACTAAACCATGAAGTAATGTTAGTCTTATTTCCTTTGTTTGTACATAAAAATTTGAACAAAGTGGCAGCTATGTAACTAAACTATGAAATAATTTTAGTCTTATTTCCCTTGTTTGTATATAAATATTGGTTTTTAATTGCATGCAAATGTGAACAATAAAGTTATAAATATTTCTTGTTAATTGCATGTAAATGTGAATAATAGAGTTAGATTCGTTATGAATAGTGTTTTAAAAATGTCTTTATGATTATAAAATTTCTTATTCTATCTTTAAAAAAATTATATTCAATATCTTTATATCTATAAGTTAATGTATCACAATCTTCTAATTGAATTTATCAAATTATTTGGTATTAAATAAACAAGAAGGAGTTTTGTATTTCTTTCAAATAATTAAAATTATAGAAATTTATTTTAGTTCCATAAATTATTGAAAAAAATATAACAATAAATATAATTCTAATAAATAACTATAACTATTGTTGTTTATTTTTTATATTTCTCCTTAAATAATGTCATAACCAAAATAAGAATGATACTACTAGCCAATATAAAACAAAGTCAATTAACACACTTATATGACAATTTAAGTAAAATAAAACTCACAATTAAGAGCAATAAAGCAGTACTAGCTTTACATAATCATAGCTCACAAATTATATGGCTTTCCTATCCTGCAATAAATTAGTCATTAGTAATTTCATTTTTAATGAAATGGGTGTTATATTTCAAGGAAAACATAGGGCTTTTTTATTGAATAAATTTCATTTCCAAGAGTAAAGTATTAAAAGAAATATGTGTTTTATATTTCAAAATATAAATATTTTGTATTTATAAAATATAAATATTTGATAAATATAAATATATTTTATGTTTTATATTTTTTTTAAAATATGTGTTTTATAAAAGTACAGTTTCAGAGCTCTAATTTGAAAATATTATCAAATTTGAGCCTATTATCAAATTGAACATATTATCAAATTTGTTATGAAACCAACTCCAAAAATAGAAGAAAAGAGATATCAACGCCTTAGAAATAAGACACTTCGAGGGGGCAACCTATAATACATTACATGAATGAATAATTATTGGATGATATAAATGACAAAACCTCCTTTCTATATATAGGAGTCCATGGGGCCACAATGTAATCCTAACCGACCTAACAATAATAATGTAAGAGCACAATAATAACAATATGGGGGTTACAGGGGTACAAAAATAAGGGGGTTACACTAACAACAATAAGGGACTATACTAGTAATATAGGGACTTAACATGCCCCTCTCCTTCACACAAGTGTTGTCCTCAATGCTTTATTATTTCTTGATGCTTCTGTATAAAATTCTCATCCTCCCATGTGGAAAATTCTACAGGAAAGTTCTTCCACTTGCTGAGATACTTTGAAATTGATCGTACTTGTCGAGTTCTTGTTTATGTGACTTCTTCATAACTTCTTTCGATGTGATGTTGATATTCCTATTGTTTCATTTGATTCTACACCAAAGTTAGGCTATCCTTTGAGAGTTGGAGAACTTGTTGTTGATGCTTGATGTGATATTCCACTACTTTATCATCCATATTAGACTTCATTTGATCCTTAAAACCATACAACTTAGCCTCCATTTCTGATTTTAAACCATCTATGTCATCTTCAGTTGCTCTTCGTAAGATTGAAATTTGTTGCACATGTACTGTAATTTTGATATCTCATACTGCAATTCTTCCTCTTCATGCGCCATAGTATAGATTTATGAGGACTTAATGGGTATGGAATTATTTTTTGGAGGCATTATAGAACCCAATACTGATAAAAATTCTTCAATAGGCCCTTGGAATCACTTCAAACTATTTTTTTTTTACACAAGACTTATGCAATTCGGAAAAAAAAAATACACAACTTTTTCTTTCTTTTGAGGAGCTCAATATTGAAACTGAATTATCTCTGTGATTTTGGATCTTCAATATTTGAACAGGAGGGTAGCCCTCTCGACCTCTATTTTCCTGAATTCTGCTGTGTCTCACCTAATTTGATTCTTGAAGGCAAAGTTGTGCCCAATCTCCTACGATGACTCAATTAGGGATTTGTTTAGTAGAGTAACTTGTACGACTTTCCACGTAACACTTAACTTCTTCCTCCTTCGGCTCTAAAATTGATATACAAACTAAGTGCGATTCCCTTGTGGTCACTTTTATAAATTGAATCCGATGCTCGAGAGAAGAGTTTTGAACTTTTCCCACACGATCACCTCTTTGAGATGAAATTCGAATCTGAAAAATTCTAGCTTGCCATAGACCACTTTCAAGATCCTACATCATCTAGGCCATTGTTGGTCCAAATGCCTTCTTTCTGCCAAGAGCTAGATGATCTGAGAGTTGTTTGGGAACTGCTTGGCATGATGCCAGGATAATCAAACACTACTCTCTTGCTGATTTCCAATTTCCAGTTTCCGTTTCCATTGTAAATACCATTGTTGTGTTATGTTTTCAAGAAAAAGACGAAAATGTTTCAAAAAAAAGAGAGAAAGGAGAGGTTCAGACATGCTCAAAACATGAACCTCTAAAGTGAAAATATTGGCTCTAACATGATCAAAACCTGAGCCAAAGGAAGTGAAGACAGCTGGTTCTAACATGCCCAAAATCTGAACCAGCAAAATAAGAAGAAGAGCCGGCTCTAACAAGCCCAAAACCAGAGCTGAAATGAAAAGGAAAATGACTCTATAAAGCTCAAAACTTGAGTCACAAAGAAAAGAAGGATGCTTCAAAATTTTAGATCTCAAGCCTTCAATATTTTTTTTTCCAGTTTCTGAAAAAATTTTAGTCCATGAGCAATTTTGCCTTATGCCTTGGATCCACAGCAAACTAGACTATCTAATCCTAGTTTGGTTGTTTTTTAAATTTCTGTTGTAGAATGTAGAGAAGAAATCTTCTGGACAATTTAATCCCAGCAGATATTAGATTAGGTAGAGAAACATTGAGGCCAACAGTCTAATCTAGTCTCATGGAGTAATAAGGGTAGAAATAGAATAGTTTTATTTTCCTGTTTATAAAAAATAAATGATGTAAAGGGTCTGCTAGTCCAAATGCACCCTAGAAGAAAATGGTAGGATTGTAGGATGGGTTGGTAGATTGTTTGGGAGAATTTTTCTGTTGATTTGATGACTTCATGATTTTTGGCAGTTGATCTAAGAAAGAAAATAGATGGCTCAAAAATCAGGCATCTGGGCTACTTCAAAGATTATTTTCTGAATTCTTGACTCCTTCAAGAAGAAGCCATCCCCATGTGGAGCCACCGTTATCCCCCTATAATTTTTTTGACCAGCAAACAGGGGGCTAAATTGTTTGCTGATCCTTCAAAAAATGCATTTCTCCTGAAAACACATCATCCTTGAAAGCCTCTTCATGCCCTCTGCCCTTTGATTAATTTCAACTATTTTTTCCGAGTCAATAAGCCTCTCTGATTGTAAAAAAGTGTGCTCAAGATGGCCTTCATTTACCCCTTGTATTCCTGCAGAGTGTCCCATTTTAACCTTTTTCCACCTGTGTCAAAGCCTCCTTTTTCTTACCCCCCCAAACCCCTCCTAAACCTTCTAAATCACCTTCATTCCCCTCTTAAAACCTGCAAATAAATTTTGTTTGGTTCAAGGGCCCCATACTCCCTCTAACATTACCTCTTTCTGGCCTCAAATTTCATTAAAAATGGGCCAAAAAACCCACTTTCTACCTTGTAACAGGCCTAGCCCCTTTCAGCTTAGCCCGAGAACCATCTCCCCCCACATGACCCAGCGCTAGAACCAGGCGCTAGCCCAAAAAGCGCTTAGCGTGATTGGATATTAGGAGCGCTATTAACCGTCGATTCCCCGGCATCCAACGGCCATCGCAAACACCTTTCGTTTCACGTTCGCCCCTCCGATCATATCACAACCGTCGATCTGATCCGCAGATCGACGGTCCATATTTCATCCACTGCGGTGGTCCCCGAGCTAGAGCACTGTGCAAAAACCGATGGTTTCTATTGCACCACTTTTGAGAGGAGGGCGGTATTTTTCATTTGGAAGCGATGCCATTCACTGGCTGACACGTGGCTCCGAGCACTATAAAAAAACCACCCTCATTGCACGTTAAAGTTCGGCTATAGACCCGGCGCGATATGCATGTGCACCGTCCAATCTAAGGATGTCCATCCAACGGTAATCGCGCCACAAAGATGCTCAGGCGATAGCCAAGGCAAACAGTACCCCTGGCCCACCATCTGTCACCCTCCGACGCATTTACAGCCGTCGATCTCCTCCTGAGATCGGAAGGTCCGGATTTAATTTACACCCCACCATTGACCTGGTCCCACCACGTCACCCATTCCACATGTTTTCATCGCATTTTCGTCCATTTCCTATATATTTCATTCAAAGCTTAAATTTTAATGTTTTACATCTAAATTTCCGTCTTCCGAGTGCATCTCCGCTGTCCATAACGTTCATCCACAGTATCCTCTGCATGCATCGTCCTCATCCATGCCAAGTTTCCATTTTCACAGTCATCCACAGCGCTCACCCCATGCATGGATTTTCTTAACGTGCTTTCGTGTTTTGCAGGGTTATAGGTGGTGAAATCCTCCACTGTTCGCAGTCACTGTTCCAGTGACATTAAGCGCAGAGGAGGCTATTGTCCGAGGCTAATATTGCAAGAAAATGTTTGGGAAGGACTCTACAGCAAATATTTCATCAAAGAATAGAGTTGAACTCTGTAAAACCTGTCCAGAGCCATTAAAGCGTAGATTTCGCAGACAGAAGCAATCATGGAGCGGCAAAGAGTATCAGTGAGAAAGCAGGGAGTTGAAGGCCTGTAATTGAAGATCATGAGCCTTAATCCAATAATTTAGCAAGGTACCAGATCGAAGACCTCATAAATCACACAGAGGGCCTTGGGCACAGAAAACAACGCCAACAGTGTTTCACCATTAGCAGAATGTTCTTCCCCGTGAAAGGACGGAGTGCCCATATAGTTTTCATTCTATGCCATGTTCTAGAGAGGTTTCTGCCCTGACAACAGTCCTGATGCTATCAGAGCATTTGTTTCACAGTATGGCAGACCCTAGCATCATTATTCTACCTTTTTTTTATTCACCAAAGCACTGCAGTGGCACTACAACAAAGTACATCAAAGTCATACCTGGAGAAAATTGCAGCCTGACGAAGACCATTGTTTCATCCAAAGAGTACTGAAGATAAATGCCCAGAATTTAAAACAGAATGGGGCCTCGGCCCTCTTCCTCTTCTAAGTTTTAATGCTACATTTAGTTCTCATCTACCTCCTCTACCTCTCTTTTAGCTATAAAATTCATGAAGAAACATTGTAAAAGTTGTTGATCGGATATCTGTGAACTGCAAGTTGTTTCTCTTGAGACATGTTCTTTGTGTAAAGTTGTAAGATAGGCTGAGGAAGATGTTTTCAGACTGAATATCAAGCTATTGGTAATTTTGTACTTGACTGGTGTTGCTCTTTAATGTGACAAGCACATTTCTTTGGATCCTAATGTAAAGCAGCAGTGATGTTTTTCTGTCTCTGTCTATGTTTTCCTTTTTAGTTCATTACATTTCATTTCTTCTAGCATGCATCAGAAATCTGGCATAGGATTTACCCTGGTTAGGTAGCCTATGTTTCTGCTCTCCCTGCCTTCAATTTTTTCTGTTGTATGTGTTATCTGAGGATTGGTCTCAAATTAATTTAACAAGTGTAGCGGTCAAACATATACTACTAGCCAATGTATGAATTAATGAATAAGTTCTTAGATGTGCTTGGTAGGTTTTAATTGAATGAATTGGGATACTGGGAGTCCAGAACTCTGTCTCTGTCTCACTAGGATATTTTTCAATTAATTGAACCTTCCTAAGTTCCCTCAAGCTAGATGCCAAAGCATTGAGAGTTCAAAGTCTCTCTCTAATCTCAAGTTTTCACCTTTGTGTTTAAATCCTTAATGTTTCCTTGTGCGAAGATTTAACCTTTTAGGTCTCAGATCACAAGTTGTCCAATGGCATGTCCTATCCCTAGATTTGATGCCTGAAAGGTCACCTTGGAGGTTTCCTTGCTTTCACTTTCTCTCTTACCATTTCATGCCACACTATCATCTTTAAGATCCAATGCTTTAGATGACTAGCCCAACTAAAAGCCTGCATATTAAATAGCAAGTAAACCCTTTCTTGAATCCATTTCCCAATGGTCTCAATGTTCTATGAATCATCCCTCCTTTGCCTAAAATCCTCTTTGCACATCCTTGTCTCATACTAAACCCTTCCTTCCTGATTCCCAACAGCCAAACAAACAATCAATCAAACCCCATGCCTATAACTAGCCTAATATCTTAACTTTGAGCTTCAAAGACATAAAACCTCTGCTTATATAGAGAGATCCCTCTCTGGACCTAGGAGGGCTAGATCTTGAGGTCTGAAAGTGGTTTGATGTTGTCTCATATTTTGGTATTGCCAATCTTGCCAAAACATGGGAACCCCAACGACGACGACCATAGGAAATTGGCGTTGAAGGACAAACTCAGACAAATCAAGACGGAGAAGGGCGACAATATTCCTAAGTATCTCACAAAGTTTGTCCAATGTCGGGATGAACTGGGAGTGTGGGAATCACAGTTGTTGATGATTATTTAGTGAGTTTTTCTCTCTTGGGACTTCCTAAGAGTTGGCACAGTTACCAAGATTCTGTCAACGGACAGGAAAAACTGCCGGATTGGGAACGACTATGGTCGAATCTAGTGCAGGAGGAGATTAGCAGAACACTACAGATGGCTATTCATCAAAGCATGATGATGAATAGGATTTTGCTTTGGCTACCAAAGCAAGGAAAGGGAAGGGGAAGAAATTCCACTCAAAATCCGAGGCTAAAGGCAAGAAGTTGGATTTGTCCAAGGTGACGTGTTTTCACAGTCACGAACATGGGCATCTCGCCACTCACTTCCCACAAAAAAAGAAGAACAAGAAGGATGTTGGAGTTGCAGTTGGTGAGGCCCTTGCCTCAAAATTTGAACTTGATTTCTCTTTTATCGCATGCTTGGTTTCAAGTGTAATGGGATCGGTGTGGTATCTTGATAGTGGTGCTTCCTTCCACATGACGGGAGATAAAGAGCTTTTCTGTGACTTGGAGGAGAAAGATCTCCAAATGCATATAGAGATGGGCGATGATGGACGATACAGTGCGACCAGCATTGGTACCATTACCTTTGAGAGGGAGTCAGGTAAACCATTTATGTTGAAAGATGTTATGCATGTTCTAGGTCTAAAGAATAACTTGGTCTCAGTCGCGATGTTGGAGGACAGAGGTTATGACGTTGTTTTTAGCGATGGAAAAGCTTTCCTGCGCATAAAACAAAGGGTCAAACCAAGAGGATACGGATTTGATTCAAGAATATCTACAAGCTGGAGGTAGATGGTTGTGTTTCAATGGTGGGCAAAGCAAAAGAAGTGGTGAGCCAAGATGAGGGTGAATTATGGCGCAGACGATTGGGCCATCTTCACCATGGCACCCTGAAGATTTTGCAACAGATTTCTACTGGACTTCCCAAGGGTACACTTGCGCAGTTAGATCAGTGCAAGTAATGTACTATGGGTAAGTTTGTGAACCACCTTTCATGAAAAGGATAACCATGCTTTGGTGATCCTGGAGAGAGTTCACACAGACGTGTGTAGACCATTCTCGATTGCTTCAACAAAAAAACACAAGTATTATGTTATTTTTTTTTATGACTGTTCTCGTAGATGTTGGATCTTCTTCATGCAGAATAAGGATCAAACATATTCAAAGTTCTATTAGTTTAAAGCATTGGTGGAGAAAGAGTCAGGGAAGCAAGTGAAGGATCTACGGAGCGATAATGGTGGTGAATTCATCTCTAATGAATTCAAAGACTTCTGTAGAAAAGAAGGAATTTGAAGAGAACTCATAGCGCCTCATAACCCACAGTAGAATGGGGTCGCGGAGAGGAAGAACAGAACAATCGTGGGTGCTACACAAGCTATGCTACATGATCAGGGCCTACCAATGCACTTGTGGATGGAAGCATGCAACATTGTGGTTTATGTGCAAAACCATTTTCCTCATAGAGTACTTGGCATGAGTACACCTTAAGAAGATTTTACTGGTAATAAACCAGATGTTTCTCACCTAATATTTTTGGCTCATCTATTTATGTGCATGTGACCAAGAACGCCAGGAAGAAGCTGGAGCTGACTACTGAAGTTGGGATATTTGTGGGGTACACAGAAACACCCCATAATTATCGTGTGTATTTTTGAAATATTCGAATGACTTTGATGCGACGAGATATAAAATTTAATGAGGAGAAAGCCATGATGTTGTCGCTTGAGAGGGAGCTAGACTTACATGTAGAGGAGGAACTTTTGGTTCCCAAAGATGAGTCTCTAGATGTGGATCAGCCACAGGAGGAGGTTCATGGAGTGGAGAAGTCCACTCACGCAAAGCCAAACATCAGAACTAGTAGAAGGCGTACCACAGAAGCTGAGAGGCTGAAGCTTGATGTGGCACAGAATGTAGGAGTCCCTAATTCATAGCGCAAAAAGAGACAGTTTCCTGACCGATTCACTAGATACATGGCTCTCATGAGAAATTGTATTGTGACAAAACCATCTTCCTTTCAGGAAGTAGTGCAGGAGCCCACATGGGTAGATGAAATGGTGGAGGAGTATGAATCCATTGTCAGAAACAGTGCTTGGGAAATTGTTCCAAGGATGGTTGATAAATTAGTGGTAGGTTCAATATGGATCTACAAGGTAAAGCAAGTTGCTGATGAGAGTGTTGAGAAGTATAAGGCAATATTTGTGGCCTAAGGCTTCTCACAGATTGAGGGGATTGATTATGAAGAAACCTTTTCACCTGTTGCATGGTATTCATCCATAAGATCCATCCTTGCTCTCTCAGTGCAGATGGGTTGGCACATTCATGAGATGGATGTGAAGACTACGTTCCTTAATGGGATCATTGAGGAAAAAGTGTGTATTGAGCAGCCTGAAGGATTTGAGATCTTCAGCAGTGAGTCACATGTGTGCAGACTCAAAAGAGTGTTGTATGGGCTGAAGCAAGCACCCCATTCTTGGTACACTCAGATCGACAGCTATTTCACTGGACTTGGCTTCACCAAGAGTGAGGCGGATGCAAACCTATACCAAATTGTGGTGGAGGGTAAGCTTTTAATAATTTTTCTTTATGTTGATGATTTAATACTGACTGGTGATGAGCAGCTGATACACTCATGCAAGGAGGACCTTGCATAGGAGTTTGAGATGAAGGATATGGGCCTCCTTCACTATTTCCTTAGATTGGAAATATGGCAGCGAGATGGTGTTGTCCAGGTAAATTCCCTCTGCGGATAGAGGCGATCCCTCTAGCCCTAGGGTGGGTCTAGCAACTACGGGAACATACTAACATCTACCTTCCTAGATTGTAAATGAAATTCAGAGCAAGGAAGATGACCTACCTCACTCTGATGCTATGCTGTCATCTTCAGTCGAAGCTTCTTGATGCGTCGCTCTTCCCAAGCTCGATACATGCTGCTACCAACATTCGATTACCTGTACAAACAGTCAACACACCATGACAAGGGTAAAATCATGACAAACATAAAACAACTAAAACCTATCTAACTGATCAAGGAATGCTAGAAATCTCATTATAAATGTAAACAAGAGTGGAAGATAAACATCAGTTGCACTTTATTATGATAAAGACAAGGGGATTTTACAACCAAGCCTTGATGTTGAGGCTCTCCTTCAGCAGGTCTGTAACCAAGCACGTTTGCAACACCCTCATACATAAAGGTCCAATATCTCACTATGTTCCCAACACACAAAAACAATCACACTCTACACTATTCTCTCAAAGCTATAATTTCTTCTTCTCTCTATCATAACTAAGGCTATAGAGATGAAGGAGGACTCCTTATATAACAATGGAGGAGGAGGCTATGGGCCCTAAAATAATGGGAAAAGAACTTATCCTTTGGAGTAGTTCCTATTTCTTGGGAACAAGAAGCCCAAAGGGGAATTCCTCGGCCATATCCTCAAAACAAACTTCCAGCTCGCCGCCTCGCAAAGCTTCTAGTCGCGAAAGCTTCCTTTCTATTTAAAAAACTTTCCAAAATAGGATTTGCATGGGTATGACATTAGGATAGAGCGCCGATCAGCACGGGTCTCAGTGTAAATCTCTGCTATCGGCGCGGGTTAGACACTAAGAGAAAGCGCCGACCTTGTAAACCAGTTTTTTACAGGGATCTTTCAGAAAAGTTGTAAGGGGAGATGATTTGGCAGACAAAATGTTGTTCAGGGGTATTTATTCCATGTTTGGAAAGTACAAAAGGGTCAATGTATGGGTCCTCCAGGATCAAGGAACAAAGAGTACAAGGACAGTGACAAATTACTCTATAACATATGCCCCCTAAAGTATGAAGTCCGAACATGAGTGAGGGATGAAATGCTTTACAAGTACGTGTAAGGAAACAGACACTTCCGTCGGGAGACCTGCAAATCAAGCATAGATACATATACATAACTGAAATCTCTGATGAAAATACATGAATCAAGGTATGGATGAACCCATCCATAAAAGAGACCATGGTATGTTCACAGACATCCATCTAAAATAGACATGTATCCAATCATGGAGAAATCATATCGCCTCGCAACCTGGACTGTAGAGAATAAAATCCAGGGTCTTGCGCTCCATCACAACTCGATCAAGTACAATTTCAAGCATGCGAATAAATGAGTTGAAGTCCAACATGCAAGAAAATTGCCTGATTACCAGTTAATGATGTAAAGTGTTAACAGGAGCGAGAGAAACCACTAATAATGACAATGGTTATCAAGGTACTACTAGTACAATCCACGGAATGTGAACAATGAGCTGGATTCAAACATCTGTGAAATCACCCGATCGAAGGCCAATGATGTGAACCTATCGTCGAATGCGAAGAACTTGCCATTAGGGCATGCAAGCTCTAAGGTACCAAATAAGAGTCTCTAGATCGACTTCCTGGATAATGAGCTGAGTCGACAAGAAGTGATTCATTGAAGGAGGGTCATAATGAATCCCACATCATCGATGCGAAACAAAGAAGGTAATATGAGTGTGAATCAAGAATGAAACAAAGGATCAAGGAATGTATAGACTACAGAAGGATTTTCTCTTGAACATATCAGCGACACAACTCTGGAATTTAGCAGCATTTGACTCAAATTGGATCAGAGGTCATGTTGACAAAATTGGTAATCGAATGAGAGGCAAACATATTTCCCAAACCCATAGAGGCAAAGTGACAGAGTGAAGATATCCCAACCCGACACAAACTGCAGATAAGTGTCATGTTCAAGAGTGACATACTGCCGACACAACTGACGAAAAACTTCCATTTTCCCCCACCATTTCTGGCGAGTACCTCTTTATTTTTACACAACCTCGAAGAGGATAGCATATGCTTGTCATATAAGTTTATCCTTCAAAAATATCCATCCTAGTACATTTTACGAGCCCTAGGAAGGAGGAACTCGGTAACGTCATGATCACTGTGTCCGATGTCATTTAGGTTTTAACGAGTCTAACAAAGGAAGAAATCAACATCTTTTCATGTTTAGATATTTTGAAAAGAAGCAGAAAAGAAAACTCCAACAGGTCCCTTTTCATAAATAGTCCTTCAAAGCCGAAAAGGTAGAAAATATCTTAAAGAACCTCTTAGTCGCGATAGGCTAAGGTATTCCTTTTTCGTAAATAATCCATCCCAGCCCGAAAAAGGGGTAAACGTATACTAGGTAGATATCGTTTCGAAGCCATTTAACGAGTTCAAAATGACAAGAGTCTCAGCAATATTTTCAGTTTTAGAGAGTCAAAAAAGAGTTGAAATATGACTCCATCTAGAGGAACGAGTGTTATTAAGGGTAGCAACTGGTTCCAATGATGGTGGAAATTCTCAAAACATGATAAAAGTTAGGAGGTTGGCTAACAAGACCACTCATTGTAGCGGGTAAGACAATCAAGTGAAGGCATATGGTCGGCCAAGCAGATGGTGACGATGGAATGAGAAAACCAAAGGCTCGTCTAGAAAAATAGGCTGATAAAATGGAAATCATGAGAGGTAAGATAAGAATGGTTTCATTTTTACACAAGCTTGAAATCAGGAAACTCTACTTGGAATTGGTTTCATTTTTACACAAGCTTGAAAACATGGGAAACGTTTCTTGAAACTGGTTTCATTTTTACACAAGCTTGAAATGGAAACAAACTATGCTTGAAATGTTTGCATGCTCCCCAACATGGTGACTCAATTCGAGGTACATGCCCCCCAAGCTTCAGTGCATTCACAAGAGTAGACTGTTAGTTATTTACAGGTGGATGGAATGAAGGTTCAATTACGAGATCAAGCAAAAGACTCGACTTGGATTCTACGAGATCTAATCAAAACCTCGAATTGAAAAGGGAACCTATTTCATTTTTTAATGAGGTTGACACGGTAAAAGAACAATCCTCATAACACCTTGTTTCGTGTTTTAAGGAGCTTGACACAAGAAAAACAAACTCTGCTCCAAAGAGCTTGTTTCATTTTTTAAGGAGCTTGACACAATAAAACGAACTCTACTCTGATGACCTTTTTTCATTTTTTAAGGAGCTTGACACAAGAAAACTAACTTTTCTCCAATGACCTATTTATGACGAATAAGAAGTCATGGCTTCCAAGAGTTTCTCATCCAACGGGAGAACAACATTCTGGAAATCAGGATCCAATGCCCCCAGAACATAGTACACCACGGCACTATCACTAGATGAGGGCAACGAACAAGTGACCACATAATTAACCTGTGGCAGGGAAGATACAACCAGCAGATAAAAACAGGGAAGGGACGATGGTGGGCTAGCTTTCAAATCAGGAACAAAAAATGAAAGTTGATCAATGGTCATGATCTGACCCTCGTGTGGAAAAAAAATCATGCGAAAGAGGGAAGAGACAAGTGCCCCCATGGCATAAGCATAGCCGCACCCCAGGAGTAAATTAAAATCCAAGGGTCCTTGGACAACCATCACGTCTATATAGACGGTTTTCCCTCCCAAAGTAATAGGCAACTTTGGAAGGATCCCTAATGGTTGACTGGTTCCTCTGTTAAAAGCCAACAGATTCTGCGTAACAGGCACAAGCGGTGGAGAACCAAAAGCTTGCCAAGTAGTTGAAGACAGAATACTAATAGATGCACCTTCATTTATAATTGTGCTAGGTATCGCCACATTATAGGTCTGTACCATGATCTCAAAAGGCACATAAGAAGGAATACGATATCCTACGAATCTACTTCAATCGAAAGAAGTGACCAAAATACTTGGAGGGGGCACCATATGAATGGAATGGTCATCCCCTTGTGTTAGGGGAGCAAGAGGAGCATCCTCCAGGACCTCCATCATGGGAGCAAGAGGAGCAGTTTCTTGAACCACGGGGATGGGAGAATCTTTCTCCAAGTCTGAGGAATCTGAAGAAACAAGAAGAACGCGAGGGGGGTTTGATTTACTCTCGATGGAAAATACCTGATGAACCACAAGTAGGATTAGATCGACCGATTCCTCGACCAATGGTTGGTTGGGAATGGATTCATGAATTTGAATTTCCGAGGGAACGGGATCGACCAAGGATGACTCTTGACTGATCATTGAATCAACTACCGTGGGACTCGAAGAAAGGTTCTGGTAACCAATTGGAAGGCAAGGTGGAGAAACACTAGGGTTTTCCAACACTTTCTTGGCTTCATCCATGTATGGATAAAGGTGAATGGGATGATAACCTTCACAAAACTTATAGGGATTCGTAATCTTACCCTTTTTCTTAGGAGTCTTATCAATACTAGTCAAAGATGTGCCACCAATATGACTTCCAGAAGCCAAAGGCAATGACAGATGACTCTCGAACCATACTTCAAGTACCTTGGGAATGTTAGGGCAGTCTCAAAGAAAGTGGTCACCTTTGCAAAACATGCAAGGGAATTTGACTTTTCATGGAAGGTTGGATGGTTTATCAAGGCAAGGTGTCTGAGGTGCAATATCCATAGAGTTAGCCTCTCTTTTATCTAACTTCTTCTTCTTTGTCTTCTTCTTCTTCTTCTTAGCCACTTTGTTACTAGAATCCAGACTGTCACTAGGCGAAGTAGAAGAGGAGGGTGAAGGAACAGGTGAAGAAAGGGAGAGGTCCACCTTAGAATCAACATGTTGTTGTTTAGGTGGAGGGGATGGTTGTACAGAGGCCCGAATACTCAAGACCACCGAGGTTGAGAATAACCATACAGGAAAACTGACAGTTAACTTAGGAAGGGACAATGTCGCCATATAAGGAGCACCAACATTCCCAAAATTAGGAAGAGGATCGGGATTACCTTCGGAGGGGATTCCTTGGTTGGTGAACTCTGGAAACATTTCCATCAGAAACAACCCTAAAACATCACACTAAGGAAGATAACTTTAACCAAGAATATTTCGTGGGAAAGTAATGTTTTAAGACATCGAAACAAAACTTTGTCATTTCATACTTCAAGAGTCGAGAAACAGGCAAAAGGTGACTCTATCACTTTCAATTTGAAACGAGCGTGAAAGGACAAGCGCTCGATGATCTCTTATATTATTAAGGAGTCACGAAAAGATTGAAAAGACTAATTACGTAATCTAAGCAAGAGGGCGTACCAAGTTTCCATGAACTGCCATATACACCTTGGTGATCAAATGAAAGAGAAATGACCAAGGACTTGACGTACGTGCAGGTAGTCTCCCCAAATGTTGTGTTCGGTGTATGATGGTCACAGGGCGGCAGACTCGGCTTCCTATGGATAAAGGATTTGAACCAATAGGGGTATCCCTTTATATACGCGACGGTATGGGGAGCACAAGTCTGTACTAGTGCTATCTGAAGCCAGATGGAAAACGACAGCTACTAGGTTTAATGACGCCAGAACATGTCACTAGCCTAGACCTCTAAAAGTGAGCGTTAAGTTTTAATGCTTACTTAGGTTGATTGAATAAATTTTAAAGTTGATCTTAAATTATGTCTCAGTTCCAAGGCCCTACCGTTGTCATCTGAATCTTCTATATGCAGCTATATGAGAAAGGAAATATTTCGATTGGATGAATGGTATCTAGTTAAGGGAAGAGTTTCAAACAATGATGCAGCAAAAAAAATAATACTGCAAACAGAACTTTTTCCTAACTAGATGACTTTCACTATCAAAAATTAATCTAAAACATTCAACGGTCCAAATTATGCAATGTAATCTATGCAAAATTCTATTCTTTGAAAACTATGCAATTGTAATCTATGCACAATTCCCTTTTTCATTTGAAAGAATAAGAATGCACTCAATGCATTTTTTGATGAAATGAGAATCTACTTAATGCATTATTTTAATGAAAGAGAATGTACTCAATGAGAATTTTAATTTTCAATCATTAAATAATGTAATATAATTTCAATGATGGATCTCAAATAATACTTTTCAATGCAATGTGATATAATGCATTTTAACGAAAAGAAAACTCTGAGACGAAAACTAAATGAGCGCAAATTTCCTTAATAGAAGGATGAATGCAAAAGGGATGCAAACAAACACTAAGAATGCAATCGTTGTTTTAAATACTTTGTAATGAAATTCCTCAAAATGCTACAAGACATACGAGGTCAAGCACAAAGAGGACTTCCAAAGCGCGAGCTCAAAACAAGGCATTCATTCCCTTTTACATCAAACAATCATAGAAAGAAGAATTTTCAGCTGAACAATGAGCAATGTAATCTATGCACACAAGCGAACAAGTATAGGGGAGAACATGTAAATCATATAGAGAAAAAGACTGGAAGGGCAAGACACACTCGTGAAAGACTTAGGGAAAAAATATTGATTTTTCACACATGCTAGAATTGGCACGACTTTAGTGGTTGAAACTAGCGCCAACTGGCACGATTTGCTAACTGAAAACAAGAGCCAATTGGCACGACTGTTAGACAACTAAAAGCACCAATGCCTGAAAAAATAAAAAACAAAGAATTTCTCCTAACCAAGACCAAACTCACCACTTCAAGAAAAAACTTACAGATCATAATTGATGAAAAACATAGGAACAAACAAAGAAATGGTCGTTCGAATAAACTCGTCGAATGACTAAGACCTCTTAGAGTGACAAAATCAAAGGAAACTCCCCAGTGGAATCACCAATCCATTGTCCAGATAAATCTCCTCTGCGGACAGAGGCGATACCTCTAGCCTTAGGGTGGGTCTAGCAACTACGGGAACATACTAACATCTACCTTCCTAGATTGTAAATGAAATTCAGAGCAAGGAAGATGACCTACCTTGTTCTGATGCTATGTTTTCATCTTCCGTTGAAGCTTCTTGATGCATCGCTCTTCCCAAGCTCGATACACGCTGCTACCAACGTTCCATTACCTGTACAGACAATCAAGACACCATGACAAGCGTAAAATCACGACAAACATAAAACAATTACAACCTATCTAACTGATCAAGGAATGCTACAAATCTCATTATAAATGTAAACAAGAGTGGAAGATAAACATCAGTTGCATTTTATTATGATAAAGACAAGGGGAGTTTACAATCAAGCCTTGATGTTGAGGCTCTCCTTCGGCAAGTCTATATCCAAGCATGTTTGCAACACCTCATACACAAAGGTCCAAGATCTCACTATGTTCCCAACACACAAAAACAATCACACTCTGCACTATTCTCCTGAAGCTATAATTTCTTCTTCTCTCTATCATCACTAACGTTGTAGATCTGAAGGAGGTCTCCTTATATAACAATGGAGGAAGAGGTTATGGGCCCTCGAATAATGGGAAAAGAGATTATCCTTTGGATTAGTTCCTATTTCTTTGGAACAAGAAGCCCAAAGGGGAATGCCTCGGCCATACCTCAAAACAAACTTCCAGCTCGCCACCTCGCGAAGCTTCTAGTCGCAGAAGCTTCCTTTCTATTTAAAAAACTTTCCAAAATAGGATCGGCACAGGTCCGACATTAGGACAGAGCGCTGATCGGCATGGGTCTCAGTGTAAATCTCTGCTGTCAATGTGGGTCAGACACTGAGAGAAAGCGTCGACCTTGAAAACTAGGTTTTTACATGGATCTTTCAGAAAAGTTGTAAAGGGAGATGATTTTGCAAACAAAATGTGGTTCAGGGGTATGTATTCCATGCTTGGAAAGTACACAAGGGTCACTGTATGGGTCCTCCAGGATCAAGGAATAGGGAGTACAAGGACAGTGACAAATTACTCTGTAACAGATGGTATAATTTTTGTATCTCAAGGAAATTATGCAAGGGAGATACTCGGTAAGTTTCACATGGAGGGCTGCAAACCCATGGATACTCCCCTTCCAGGAAATTGGAGGAAAGAGGATGCTACATTGGGAGAGGTAGTGGATGCTATTGTCTATCGATAGTTGGTGGTTTCGCTCATGTATTTAGTTAATACAAGACCGGACATATGCTATGCGGTGAACCATCTTAGTCAAGTGATGGTTAAGCCTACCAAGATTTTTTGGAAGGTGGGCAAGCATGTCCTGAGATATCTCAGGGGCACAATTGAGTATGGCTTATGGTACAGACAGACGGATGAGGTGAAGTTGCATGGCTTCACGGATGCAGATTGGGCAGGCATCCCAATGGACATAAAGATCACATCAGGAGGGGTTTTCAGTATCATATCTACAGCTGCTTCTTGGTACAACAGGAAACAGAGATCCGTGGCACTTAGTTCAGTGGAAGCGGAATACATGGCAGCAAGTCAAGCTGCATGTGAGGCTATCTGGATGAGGAAGATCCTGGTTGGTTTGTTTGGTTCTCATTTAGATCCTATAGTGATTCATTGTGATAATTAGAGTTGCATTAAACTCTCGATTAATCCCGTGTTTCATGATAGATATAAGCATATAGATATCCGATATCATCATATCAGAGATTGTGTGTAGCGGGAGATCATGTTGCTTCAGTACATTCCTACGAAAGATCAAGATGCAGATATTTTGACAAAGGCGCTCACCAGGAGAAAATTCAAATACCATAGAGGCAGGATCGGGGTGAAGGATAATCCCTTTCTTGTTGAGAGGGAGTGTTGAGATTCAACGAGATGACAATCCTAGTGAAAATTAAGCACCTACACTAGGTGGGGCCCGCAAGATATTTTTAGGTGATATGTCTATTTTTATAATTTGGGTCAAAGTCTATTTTTAGCAGTAATCTATTTATAGATTGTTGAGAAAATTATATGGATGGATGGGCATCTATTTTTGGAATGCATGTGCGAAGTTGTTTCGTGGAATGAATGTCTAAAAATATAATGCATGTCGATTATTGTTAGTCCTTAGCAATAATTAGACAATAAATAATAATATATTCTCATGGAGCACTTGATTTCAGTTAACTGATGTGGCAAACTAGTTGACTAAAGGAATTTTGAGTTCTAAGGTTGGTTGGTGGGACACGCTAGTGGACTTCGTTGTAACTGATTGATACAAAGTTGTAACAGAGTTGGATGTGTAGTTATGTCAATTGTAAAGTAGTTTAACTCAGTTAAGTGAGTTAAACTCAGTTGTGCTAGTTGTAACTAGTTGTAACTAATGATACACTAGTGAGAGATCAATGAATTAAATATTAAATTAATTCACATTGAGTGATCTCACATGAAACTAAAGATTTACTACTGTTAACTACATGCATTTTAGATCTAGTGGAGACCTAGTTGAGAGATAGGTGAAAGGGACAGTTTGACTATCAATTGTGACTATAGTGGGTGCACAAGTGCAACCAAACACACATTGGAGGTGCCAATGAGGATTGCACAGTCAAGGCAACACAAGATCGAATTCATTCATGGATTGCGATCAACAGGGATTGTGCAGTGGAGGCAAGTTGTCAAGAGGCAGTAAATTGGTGCATGTTTATGCCAATTTTTGTATGACAGTGTGAGACGATTGTATATTGTACTGAGAGCTCTTGGATTAGAGTTTTGTATGATATTGTTTCATGATCCATGATATATAAATAATATATGATAGTGGGGTTTTTAGCTTTATGCTTTCCCAGTAAAAACATCGGTGCTATGTGTGATTGATCTTTCTTCATGTGTTTTCAATTGGCGATTAAATTTCCGCAAGGATTTAAGTAGAAGGATTTTGTATTTAACAATGGCATATAATTGTTAGATCAAGAGAATCCAGAAAAATAATTGTATTAAAATTTCTACAGGTTCGATAATAAAGTCTACATGTTTCTTGTAATTAAATAGAAGGAATTTTTATTTCAACATGTTTACATAATGTGAAAAATTATAATCAATTTATTTGATTAATTAAAAGTTAGGTATTGAAAACATGTCAATGATGAAAAATATTACATTCATTTGTATGACAAGGTAGTTTTAATATATCAACAATCAAGAATATTGCATCCACTTGTATGACATGGTAGCATAAATAAATATGATGACACTCAACCACATGTCAAGCATGGCTAGTTACAATTGTAATTAGTGGCTTGAAAATCAGGTGGGAAACAAGGTTCTAGAGAAATAAATTTAGCTAATGAAAACATTGAAATGAATAAAATTCAAGTCTAGCCTAAACGTTTCTTCTCTCATACTGATGGTGTGTGATTATATAAAGCAAATTTGTATAATTGAAATTGTATTTCAACTTGAGTACCCGGTAATATTTATTATGAAAATCCCATGAAAACATGAGTAGACATGCTATGGGATGATGTGATGCCAAAGGTTGTGAAATACTAAATCAAAATCAATCATTAGTTTCTAATATCCCAAGGATTATTGTAATATAAGGAAAGAGGATGTGAACTATTGGTTCATATGAGAGCCTAGTTTAAAGTGCAAAAGAGAATCACCAACTCAACTATTTGTAGTCATATATGAGATATTACTCCCAAGTTGATAAAATATTATATGGGTGACAAACAATGTGGGAATTTTTTTGATATAGAGTGAGATGTTGAATGGTTGGAAGATATAAGCATCATTGAAATAACATAATAAGTTTGTGGGGATCATCCAAATGGTTCAAAATAACTAAGAAACATTTTTTAATGTCTAAAATCACTACACCCATTTCAATCTCTTTTCAAAACAATATCATATATATTCAAAATTGTATTGATCTACATAAGAGATATGAGACTATCCGTAATTAGAAAGATTAATGATTAATATTATATAACTATATGGAAGTAATATTTCCTTTAATGTTTCAAGTAATATTGAATTTTGATAGATTTTATTAGAGTGAGGTCTTTTTGCACACTCATTCTACTCATTGGGAAGTGCAAAGGCTATATTCCTTGCCTTATTTTACGGGAAAGTAAAGCATCATTCTACTCGCTGCAAAGTGCAAAGGCATCATCGCTTAAAGGTTGGTATATTTTATTTAAACTTCAAACCAAAAATTTTGGCTCAAACCGAAATTTTTCGCTCTACTTTTGGTTTAATTTATTCAAACTTCAAACCTGAATTTTTGGCTCTACTTTTTGTGAGTGGGGTCTTCTCTTTGGAAAATTAACAGACCCGAAGATCTCTTTGTGAGTGGGGTCTTCTCTTTGGAAAATTAACGGACCCAAAGATCTCGAAAAGGTTTCTTATTTTCTTAATTTTAGCAGGACACAGGTATTTTTGAATTTAATTTATGTGAGTAAAGTTATTTTTTGGAAAATTAACCCACTCGAAGATCTTGAAAAGAATTGATTCTCTTCCATCAATGCAACTATATATCTACGCTAAGAAACTCCATTTTCTCATCCACAAGCCATTCTATCACGGAAGAGATACAGATTTCCACAATGCTTCTCCTCGTCTTTTCTTTCCTTCTCTTTCTCAATCCTTTTGTGGTTTCCATGCTAACACCCCATTTCTCTCACACTCACCATCCTTGTCTCACCAATGCGTCTGATCAGGTGGCTTTGCTTGCATTCAAGTCTACAATCACATATAATCCCTCCTAGTCATTAGCCACTACATGGATGCCAAATGTTTCATTCTGCCACTGGACAGGTATCATATTCAGTTGGCGCAGATAGAGGGTGGTTTTTCTCAATGTTTTGCACATGGGATTACAAGGTACAATCTCTCCCCTTCTCGCCAATATCTCCTTTCTTAGAGTACTCAGCCTTCGCAATAATAGTTTCCACGGTCACATCCCCTATCAATTGGGAACCCTCTCTCGCTTAAATATGCTTCGCCTTTCTCAGAATCAACTCAAGGGTTCCATTCCGCCCACTCGCAATAGCTGCTGCAATTTGCGGAACTTGAATCTCTCCTATAACAATCTCACAGGATACATTCCCCCACAACTATGCATTCTCGCCAAGCTATGATTCATGTCCTTGGGAGTTAACAATTTGATGGGAAAAATCCCCAACTGCTTAGAATTAGGTAACAACAACCTTCACGACAATGTTCCTTCCGAATTGGGTATGCTAAGTGTTATTTCTCTGGAGTTTAACTATCTCACTAGAAGCATTCCATCAGAGTTGTGTAGCAAGAAGACCACCCAGTTTATGGAACTCTATTTGGGTGGTAATCAGCTGAGTGGTAGCATTCCTGCTTCTCTTTTCAATTGTACGAAGATTGAAATAATCAGCTTAGAAGGGAACCAGTTCAGTGGAATAGTGCCCATGGAGGTGGGTAAATTGACACATTTTCGGAACCTTGGCCTTAATGAAAATCACCTGATTAGTGGTAGCACCACAAGATTCCCCATTCTTACTACTCTTAGTAACTGTTCCAATCTACAAAACATAGACTTATCCTATAATAATTTCACAAGACAATTGTTGTTTTCTATAGGCGCCTCTCTATAAAACTCTACTACTTAGATTTGGGTAGCAATTAATTAGTTGGAGTAATACCTCCACAAATTGGAAATCTATTTAGCTTAACATTTCTTAGCTTAGAAAGAAATTTTTTTATAGGGTCAATCCCTTCTTCAGTTAATACATTTCAGAAATTGGAGAGGTTATATATGGATTTCAATAATTTACAAGGAAATATCCCTATGGAAATTGGGCAGCTAAAAGGTTTAGGGCTCTTATATCTTTCTAGAAATAATATCTCCGGAAGAATCTCTGATTTTGTGGCCAACCTCCAGGAATTAAGATATTTAGATCTTAAGGCCAACCTCCAGTAATTAATATATTTAGATCTTAATCATAATCAGTTATCAGGAAACATACCTGCAAGTTTGGGGAAATGTGTGAACTTACTACAGCTAGATCTATCATACAATAAGCTTAGTGGGAACATACCTCAAGAGCTTGCAGACCTTGCAAATTTAGCCTTCTATTTCAACTTGTCAAACAATTTATTACATGGCCACATGCCTTCAGAACTAGGAAAGTTCAATATGCTTCAAGCTATAGAGATTTCTACAAATCGATTAACTAGCTACATTCCAAGTGCACTTGGAAGTTGCAAAGAAATAGCATATCTGAATATTTCTTGCAACAAACTTGAAGGCTCAATTCCAGTGTCACTCAGTGAAATTCAGAGTCTACATGACCTGGATCTCTCTTCCAATAATTTTTCGGGTGGAATACCCATATAACTAGAAATTCTCACAATGCTCAATCACTTGAATTTTTCTTTTAACAAGTTGTCTCGACAAGTCCCTAAAGAGGGTGTTTTCAAAAATATTGGCACCACAGCATTTCTGGGAAATATTGGTCTATGTGGACCTTGGGTAGTTCTATCACCATGCTATTCTTACAAACATAGAAGTGTTTTGAATCTAAAAAGAGTTATCATTCTTGTTGTTTCTATTGCAACAATTGTTGTATTATGTTTGTGTCTTGCAATCTTGTGGAGACAAAATTGCAAGAGACATATTCAGACAAAGACTGGTCCATCATTAAATGCGGAGCATCAAATAATCTCCTATGCAGAGCTTGTCATTGCAACAAATGAATTCAGTGATGCCAACTTGTTAAGAGTTGGTAGTTTTGGAAAAGTGTAGAAAGGAGTTTTGAATGATGGCACAATAATCGCTATCAAGCTTCTCAATCTAGAAAATGAAGGGGCTCAAAAGAGTTTCGATAGAGAGTGCAAAGTTTTGGGTAAAGTTAGACACCGGAATTTGATTAAGGTCATAACGTGTTATTCAGATCTCCAAATCAAAGCTTTGATATTTCCATTAATGCCAAATGGAAGCCTAGAAAAATGGTTATATCCTGATGATGGAGAACAAAGTGATTTGAATTTGATTCAAAGGTTGAATATAGCAATAGACATCGCCCAAGGCATGGCATATCTCCATCACCATTGTTTTGTTCAAGTGATTCATTGTGATTTGAAACCCAGCAATGTGTTGTTGGGTGAAGATATGACTGCATATTTAATAGACTTTGGCATTGCTACAATATGTTTTCCAAATAATGAAGCCGAAGCTCTCACTTCCACAACTGCACTCAAAGGATCTATAGGGTACATTCCTCCAGGTATTATTTAAACTATATACCATATTAAGCAATGTTATGATTTTCTTATGTTTACTTAACATTTAAATTAAAGTAAAAAACTTAATATGAAGATGTATGAATGCAGAATATGGAGTGGGAGGACAAGTTACAACAAAAGGCGATGTTTATAGTTATGGAATAGTGCTATTGGAAATGCTCACTAGAAAGAAGCCCACCCACAACATGTTTGTGGACGGAATGCATTTGCAAAAATGGGTGGGTAGCAGTTTTCCAGACCGAATACAAGAAGTGGTGGACATGGGTTTATTGAGGAGGACTAATAGATGCAACGAAGAAGATAAGGATCTCAATTGCCTCAGATCACTGATAAATGTGGGTTTGCTTTGCACAAATGAATCTTCTCAAGGGCGACCTACTATGATGGGCATTCTAGGCACACACTCCGCAAAACATCAAAGACACTTTTCTAAGCCATACTTCCATTCCCAAATTCCAATCCAATCTAACACATTTGTTGGGTTGTACAAGTACTACTATCAACAACATTTGTGAAGGCCAAAGTTCTTCCACATCTTAGTCTATTCAAACAAAATGGTAGTTGTGCTACTAAACCATGAAGTAATGTTAGTCTTATTTCCTTTGTTTGTACATAAACATTTGAACAAAGTGGCAGCTATGTAACTAAACTATGAAATAATTTGAGTCTTATTTCCCTTGTTTGTATATAAATATTGGTTTTTAATTGCATAAAAATGTGAATAATAGAGTTAGATTCGTTATGAATGGTGTTTTAAAAATGTCTTTATGATTATAAAATTTCTTATTCTATATTTAAAAAAATTATATTCAATATCTTTATATCTTTAATTGAATGTATCACACTCTTCTAATTGAATTTATCAATTTCTTTGGTATTAAATACACAACAAGGAGTTTTGTATTTCTTTCAAATAATTAAAATATAGAAATTTATTTTAGTTCCATAAATTAATTAGAAAACTATATCAATATATATAATTGTAATAAATAAATATAACTATTTTTGTTTATTTTTTCTATTTCTCTTTAAAGATTGTCATAACCAAAATAAGAATGATACTACTGGCCAATTATAAACAAAGTCAATTAACACACTTATAAACAAAGTCAATTAATACACTTATATGACAATTTAAGTAAAAGAAAACTCACAATTGAGAGCAATAAAGCAGTATTAGCTTTACATAATCATAGCTCGCAAATTATATCATGTCACACCTTTAAAATATTATTTTTATAACATATACGAGGAAAACATATGGCTTTCCTATCCTTCAATAAATTAGTCATTAGTAATTTCATTTTTAATGAAATGTGTTTTATATTTCAAGGAAAACATAGGGTTTTTTTATTAAATAAATTTCATTTCCAAGAGTAAAGTATTAAAAGAAATATGTGTTTTATATTACAAAATATAAATATATTTTACGTTTTAAATATATATTTTTTAAATATGTGTTTTATAAAAGTAAAGTTTGAGAGCTCTAATTTGAACATATTATCAAATTTGAAATATTATTATCAAATTGAACATATTATCAAATTAGATTAGATTGTTATGATTAATCAGAGACACAAGTTGGAGAGCTCTAATTTGATCCTATTATCATTAAACTAAAAGTGTTATGATTAAAAAAAATCATAGGTACAAGTTAGAGAGATCTAATTTGATCATATTATTATCAAACTAGAATTGTTATGATATAGCCTGGGTTATAATGAAGTGTCTTTCCCTTCACTTCACTTGGTGAAGGTGTTGCTTTGGCTTGGCAGAAATCATAGGCACAAGCTAGAGAGCTCTAACCTTTGGCTTGGCACAAATCATAGGCACAAGTTAGAGCTCTAACCTTTGGCTTGGCAGAAATCATAGGCACAAGTTAGAGAGCTCTAATTTGATTGTATTATTATCAAACTAAAATTGTTATGCTTTTTTATTAATAGAAATCATAGAAATCATAGACACAAGTTTGATAGCTCTAATTTGATCATATTATCATCAAATTAAAATGATTAGCAAAATCATAATCACATCCATACCATGAGAGAATTATTATGATTTATGATTTTCTTATGAAAATTAAATTGTTATGATTTAAGATTAACAAAATCATAAACGCATCCATAGCTTAGCTATTTGAAGAAGTTGTCTATCTTGCAACATACTACTCTAGTAATAGAGCAAAACATTAGGTGTTATTATCTTATTGTCAAACATGTGATAAGCCCTTGCCCCGAAAGGTGTGGAACTATGTAGCAACAAACAAACTTTTACATATTAAACATTCCTCTCTTTTCCAACAATCTATTTTGATTCTAGAGATACTCTGACTCAAAGCCACGTTAGTTATGTTAGTTCTGATTGAAGAGTCAAATTATGTTAGTCTGATTGAAAAGTCAAATATATTTCTATCCTAGAGATACCCTGATACAGAGCCACGTTAGTTATGATAGTTCTGAATGAAAAGTCAAATATATTTTGATCACAGAGATACCCTAATTCGGAGCCACATTAGTTATGTTAGTTCTGATTGAAGAGTCATAGTCCTAAATTATCAAAGCCATGATCGATTCTTGAAAATTCTCATGTTAGATGTTAGAGTTGTTAGAAAATTGTCATGTTAGATGTTAGAGTAGTGGTAGTTCTATTTTTATAATGTTTTAATGTTTTGTAGATTTTATGTGAATTTCATGTTATAATTGCATCACTGTGTATGGTGGCAGCTATTCCATTAGGATATTTTGCATAAAGAACGTTTTAGTGAAGCAAAGATTGTGGAGGATCATAAAGGGCAAGGAGGTGTGGTCCTATGTGATGACGATGCACACTATTACTTCAACTTTACTGTACTGTAAAGTAAGTCATCATGTCATTCTTTCTAACATTGCTATTGTAAAGTAAGTTATCATGTCATTCTTTCTAACATTGCTATTGTAATCTTTGAAGCATGTGATTGCTATTGTGATCTTCGAAGCATGTGATGAGGATGCCCACTATAACTTCAATTCTACTGTAAGTCATCATATTATTCCTATGGAGGATATCATGTTTGGAGGTGATAGGATTGCAGTTTATTTATTGTGCAAATTTGGTATAAGTGAAAATTTAGCTTGTATATACAATTCAGCATGGCGAGAACTTACCTTCCTGAAACTCCACATTTGAATCACTAAGCAAAGTTGTAAGGTGAGAAAGACAAATTAAGCAAAGTTGGAAGGTGAGAAAGACAAATTCAGATGCCATAACCCATGCATCCCTGTACAGGAAAATACAATAAGAACCTCATTCAACAAACCATTTAGACATGAACATTAATAATGATGAAAGTAAGATTTCCAAAACATATTACCACATGGGAATCATGTTGATGAGTAGGTGCCAAGGGTGCACAAGAAAGGGGAGAACAGTTCGCAATGCACATGATGTGTTCCCCAATCAACAAATTTCAGAAGAGAGTTGCAACTAAAATCTCTTGTCGAAACAGCCTCTGAAACATTTCATGAATATATTAAAAAAATAATAGTGTCAGTCACTGTTGTAGCTAATCCAATTATCCACAAGATAATTATCCAATTCAACAGTGTCAGTCACTTCTATAGCTATCCAATTCAACTATTCTAAAAGTGGTTTCCATATGATTAGCATCACACTGAATCTCGAATTATCGTATCAATCAGGTTAGCATCAAAGTGAATATCGAAGTAATGAGCATGGATAGAACCTGTAATTGCTAGAAATTTGAACACACACAACCAAATCCTTCAATGAAGGTAAAAGCTCTACTCGAAAAAGGTTGATGGAAATAAAATACATAGGGAATTTGATAGAACATAAATTCTGTTATCTACACCTGATGTAGATCTAAATGGTTTGGGTAAATCGACAATGAACGATGAAAGAGAAGTGTTAATGTACGTATATGGCATATAGCGTGATCGCATGTGATGGGCAGGTGGTAATACATGGGCTCCCATGTTGGAATTTCTGAATATTCCGAACACACGGGGAGAATAAAATTCTCCTCCTTTAACACAGAGAAATGCAAAAAAATTTCTTACTGGACAGAGATGATAAAAAATTTTCTATTTCATTAACAAAACAAAAATATTACAAAATGGTGATTCTATCTTCAGAACGAGGTTCTGGTTTTACAATGGATTAGCTGGTACATACACAATGTTACAATCTTTCCTCTCTGTCTCTCTTTCTGCCTTCGGGTATTACAAAACATAACACAGTCTCACACATTGTTTCTCTTCTCTATTACAATAAGCATTCGAGCTTTGCTTTTATATGGCGCGGCATTTTTAAAACATAAAACAAAACCATTAAAATATATTTGCGAAACCCCTGTGTGGGTCCCTACAGAGGCACTCCTCTGCGGGTACAATAAATCTATGTTGTGCTCCCGCATTGATTCTCCACCATTGATCTCTGGTCAACGTATGATCGCTCGGTCAACTGCGGAGGCACTCCCTCTATTCTTTTAAAACATTTTCACTACCCCCATAACACTACATTTAATAATAATAAAAAATGAACCTTTAACCTGGACTTCAAATATTCAAATAAAATTGATTGCATTCATTTCGCGTTACAAAACTGCATTACGTCAGCGAGGCTGAAACCAACGCAAACGCAATCTGATAGGCTGGCACTGGGCCCCACGGAACTCAAATAATAATATAAGCCCAATTCAATAAAATCTTCGCATAACAAATATAGTTGATGGCGTCATGGAAAAAACGAACACGATAAATGTTGATTGGTCCACGTGGCTTTGGACAGTGGGACCATCTCACATCGGCGCTTCGGTGGAATGAATGGTTTGCGGTGGAATGGACTTTGGCTATTGGCGATTAGCGATTGCAATGTGTGATGCTACGACGTGGGGAGCACATCGCATCGGCGCATCGCATCACAATGTTAAACTTCAACGGAATGGATTGGCGGATGGGCGGAATGGTTATGTTGCGATGTTGCGATGTGCGATGATGGTAGGGACCACATCGCATCGCAATATTAGCGATGATCTATTTGCAGTGGCATAAGCATTTTCCCGTTGCGATATGCGATGTGTGATATCGCAACATCGCATCTCTTCGGAACTTCATATCAACAAGACACTAACATATGGCTATTGCGATGTGCGATGGTGGTGGGGACCACATTGCATCGCAAGTTTGGCAATGAACTAAAACTGGTGGGGACCACAAAAAGACTTGGCCCTTTCAAAAATCTTAAAGACTTGGCGCTTTTAACAAAAACTTCTTTGTTTGGTTGGTGAGGGCTTTTATGCCTGAAAATACTTTTCGTTTAAAGCTCTGTTGTTGCGTGGTTTGAACCACGATTTCTTCAATTCCTCTGCAAAGTCAGCTGCAGCCATAAACATTAACTTCATCCTTAAAATTCTCCATGCATGTGTTAAATGCACAGTGGTGCACACTCAACCTTCTACTGCCTCTGTTGTACTCTGTTTCTACCTGCACGGGGTTTGTATGCGACTTTAATATTTTCAACACTCCCCCTTAAAGTCAGCTGCTGGGTTATCTTTCATACCTAAGCATTTCCTCAAATATTCAAAACTCTTTTGCCCCAATGGCTTTGTCAGTATGTCCTCAAATTGCTCCTCTATTCTACAATGTTGTAAAACAATTTCTCCATTGTTCACCAATTCCCTGATGTAGTGAAACTTGGCATCTATGTGTTTCGTTCTTTTGTGAAACACAGAATTATTTGACAATACAATAGCTGAGCTATTGTCACAATAAATCACTATGCCCTTTACCTGTTCTTGACACAAATTCCTCAACGTTCTTCTCATCCACACTACTTGACACGCTGCTATTGTAGCTGCCACATACTCAGCCTCTGCTGTAGATAATGCTACAATAGGTTGTTTCTTAGAAGCCCATGAAATGGCTCTTGAACCCATATGAAAAACATAACCAGAAGTACTTTTCTAGTCATCAATACTTCCAACCCAATCATTGTCAGTATATCCAATCAATTTAGAATTTTCTGAAGTAGTATATAAAATACCATACCTTTTAGTTTCTTTCACATACCTTAGAATTATTTTTTCTGCTTGCCAATGTGCTTCTTTTGGCCTCTCCATAAATCTGGAAATCAAACTAACAACATGCATAATATCAGGCCTAGTTGCAGTCAAACACATGAGGCTGAAAACTATGCTCTTATACAAAATAGGATCAAAATCCTTGTTGTTGTCCTCTTTGCTGAGTTTCAATCCCATTACTGTGGGAGTAATTGTTGCCTTGCAATCCTGCATATTAAATCTTTCCAAAACTTCATTTACATATTTATCTTGAGAGATAAAAATCCCATTTTCATTTTTCTCTACTTCTATTCCTAAGAAGTATCTCAGCAATCCCATATCAGTCATTTCAAATTCATCCTTCATCACTGTTTTAAAATTCTCAATGAGGTAATCATCATTACCTGTGAATATCACATCATCAACATATAAAACAATAATGAGCATCTTACCATCTTTCTCCTTGACGTATAATGTGGGTTTTCCTTCACATTTTTCAAACCCATTCTCCAGTAGATAGGAATCTATCCTACTGTACCATGCTCTTGGTGCTTGCTTCAGCCCATAAAGAGCTTTCTTCAATCTGCAAACTTTGTGCTCTTAGCCCTTTTTCTCATAGCCTAGAGGTTTTTCAACATAAACCTTTTCCATCAATACTCCATTTAGGAATGTTGATTGTACATCCATTTGGTAAACCTTCCATTTGTTTTGTTCTGCTATGGACAGCACTGCTCTCACTGTTTCCATTCTTGCAACTGGTGCAAAAGTTTCTTCATAATATCTTCCATGTTGTTGCTTGTATCCTTTGACAATAAGTCTGGCCTTGTGCCTTTCAATCTTACATTCAGCATTTCTTTTGGTCTTTTAGACCCACTTTACTCCAATCACTTCCTTACCATTTGGGAGATCAACCAATTCCCATTTTTTATTCTTCTCTATTGCATTTATTTCTTCATCCATAGCCTCTATCCATTTTTTATCTTTTATAGCATCTTCAAAATGAATGGGATCGTCAACATGAAAATATAAAGGAAATAAGGAGTTCATACCTTCATTTGCTATCTCTTGCTCATAGATTTCATTTAAATTTCTGAATCTGGTTCCTCTTTCATTTGGTGTACTTTTGCTTGAAGAAGCACTCAAATCTGCTCCATGTGGTGTGCTTGGAGAAGCACTCTCATTTCTTCTCAAGGGTGTTCTTACTCCTGCTTGAGGTGTCCCTTTTTTTCCTTGTGTTGGTGGAGGTGGTGCTACCGATGAGGTGTTCTTTTCAGCCACATCTTCCTCATCTTCATCATGAGACAAACATCTTTTGACATTGATTGTTTTCTCAATGCTTCCATCCCATGCTTCTTCTTCTATGAATTGCACATCTCTTCTTATAACAAATTTCTTTATGGATGGGTTATACAATCTATATCCCTTGGATTATTCATAGTATCCAATGAAGATGCACTTCTCCCCCTTACTGATCTGGAATGTGTGCATAAGCCACACACCCAAAAACTCTCATGTGGGTGACTCCCTGTTTTCTGCCACTCCATGCTTCTTCTAGAACTCTGTTCATTACTGCTTTTGTTGGGCATCTATTCAGAATATACACAGCACAATTTGTAGCTTCTTCCCAATACTCATTTGGCAAATGTTTTGCCTTTAGCATACTTCTCACCATATCCGTAATGGTGCGATTTTTCCTTTCAGCAACACCATTTTGCTACGGTGTGTACCTTGTTGTAAATTGCTTATGTATGCCATTTTCTCTGCAAAAACGCAGGAATTATTTTGAGATGTACTCACCTCCTCTATCAATCCTTAGGACTTTGAAATGCTTCCCACTTTGTTTCTCTACAAGAGCTTTAAAGTGGAAAAATTTCTCAAACACTCCACTTTTATATTTCAAGAAATAAACCCATACTTTTCTTGTGAAATCATCAATGAAGGTCAACATGTAATTATTGCCTGATATTGATGATGTTTGCATCGGCCCACACAAATCTGAATGGATAATTTCTAAGGGTGCTTTTGCCCTTATGCTCTTTCCTGATGGAAAGTTTTCTCTGTGTTGTTTTCCCAAGATGCAGCCTTCACATAGGCTGTTTGGTTTCTCAATCAATGGTAGTCCTCTTACCATTCCTTTTCTGTGCAACAAATTCAGACCTCTGAAATTGAGATGTCCTAATCTCAAATTCCATAACCAGTTCTCATCTTTCACTTCCTTTTGAAATACCTCTTGAGTTACAGCTGCTACATTCTTTCTCTTTCCCTTCAATTTTGTATTGAACTTGAGTGGAAACATTCTATTGTTGGTCATTTTCACTTCAGCCATAACCTTCTTTCTTGGAGGTATGTCCATTATTGTGCACACATCATTTTTGAAAAATACATTGTAGCCTTTATTAATGAGCTATCCAATGCTCAAAAGATTACATTTCAAGCCAGGAACATAGTATACAGCTGGCACAAATTTCTTCTCTCCATTTCTTGCACGGATACTAACTCTGCCTTTTCCCTTGACAGAGATCTTAGTATCAGTTCCTGTTGTTACTTCAGATTTAACTTCTTCATCAAGATTTGCAAACATTGCTATGTTTCCAGTCATGTGATTACTGCAACCTGAATAATCATAGTTTCTTCCCATTAAATTGTGGGAGCTAAGTATTTCCAATAATCATACTGGTGCTTGGTCCAGCCATTACTTATAAATTGAACTATGAAATAAACTTGACTGTGTTTTTCTTAAACAAATTGTCTTTCCTTCTTTAAAAGACAAACTCTATCTGTGAGGACTACACTCTTTTAAACAAAACAAAACTATGTTTTTTTTTTTGAGAAATACCTGGACTTTAACTTCTGCTGGGCTTACTGGAGTTTTGCTGGTGACTGCTACAACAAGCTTCCTTATTCCTTCAGCTTCTTTTACACCTTCAAAGAGCTTGGATTAGCTCTGATACCATGTTGGAATTTCTGAATATTCCCAACACACGGGGAGAATAAAATTCTCCTCCTTTAACACAGAGAAATGAAAAAATTTTGCTTACTGGACAGAGATGATACAAAATTTTCTATTTCATTAACAAAACAAAACTATTACAAAATGGTGATTATGTCTTCAGAACGAGGTTTTGGTTTTACAATGGATTAGCTGCTATAGAGGCAGCGTTACAATCTTTCCTCTCTGTCTCTATTTCTGCCTTCGGGCATTACAAAACATAACACAGTCTCACACACTGTTTCTCTTCTCTATTACAATAATCCTTCGGGCTTCGCTTTTATATGTTGTGGAATTTTTAAAACATAAAACAAAAAAATTAAAATATATTTGCGAAACCCCTTTGTGGGTCCCTGCGGAGGCACTCCTTTGCGGGTACAATAAATCTATGTTGTGCTCCCGCACTGATTCTCCACCGTTGATCTCTAGTCAACGTATGATCGCTTGGTCAACTACGGAGGCACTCCTTCTGTTCTTTTAAAACCTTTTCACTGCCCCCGTAACACTACATTTAATCAAAAAACAATGAAACTTTAACTCGGACTTCAAATATTCAATTAAACTCGATTGCATTCTTTTCGCGTTACAAAACTGCATTACGTCAGCGAGGCTGAAACCAACGCAAACACAACCTAATTGGCTGGTGCTGGGCCCCGCAGAACTCAAACAATAATATAAGCCCGATTCAATAAAATCTTCGCGTAACAAATATAGTTGATGGCATCATGGAAAAAACGAACGCGATAAATGCTGATTGGTCCATGTGGCCTTGGACAGTGGGACCATATCGCATCGGTGCTTCGGCGGAATGAATGGTTTGTGGTGGAATGGACTATGGCTATTGGTGATTGGCGATTGCGATGTGTGATGCTGCGACATCGGGACCACATCGCATCGCAATGTTAAACTTCAGCGGAATGGATTGGCGGATGGGCAGAATGGTTATGTTGCGATGTGCGATGGTGGTAGGGACCACATCACATCGCAATATCGGCGATGATCTATTTGCGGTGGCATAATCATTTGTCCGTTACGATATGCAATGTGTGATATCGCAACATCGCATCGCTTCGGAATTTCATATCAACAAGACACTAACATATGGCTATTGCAATGTACGATGGTGGTGGGGACTACATAGCATAGCAAGTTCGGCAATGGACGAAAACTAGTGGGGACCACAAAAAGACTTAGCCCTTTCAAAAATCTTAAAGACTTGGTGCTTTTAACAAAAACTTCTTTGTTTGGTTGGTGAGGGCTTTTACGCCCGAAAAGACTTTTCTTTTAAAGCTCTATCGTTGCATGGTTTTAACCACGATTTCTTCAATTCCTCTGCAAAGTCAGCGGCGGCCATAAACATAAACTTCATCCTTACAATTCTCCATGCCTGTGTTAAATGCATAGTGGTGCGCACTCAACCTTCTACTGCCCCTGTTGTACTCTGTTTCTACCTGCACGGGGTTTGCAAGTGACTTTAATATTTTCAACATCCCATATGTAATGGATACATGGCATATGAGCTCATTACGTGTGACAACATCCATACCAATTAGTTTCACCAGATATTTGCATCACCCTCTACTATATAAAGTATTAGCATATGTTATGGAAGAAAGAAACCTTGAACAAAATGCGTAGTGCATATGTTGTAAATGCAAAGTGTGTCGTCGTCTTTTTTTTTTAGTTTTCTTAATTTACAACATTATTTTTTTTTAAATGTATATACTGCATGGACATGGTCATGGTGTTATTTAAGTAATTTTTTTAAAGTCTAAATAAAACAATATAGTGAAAAGAAGTGAAAAGGTTTTTCTTAAAAAAAAAAATTGGTTGACATGATTTGATAATAAAGTTTACATGTTTCTTGTAATTAAATAGAACGAATTTTTATTTCAACATATTTACACAATGTGAAAAATTATGATCAATTTATTTGATTAATTAAAAGTTAGGTACTGAAAACATGTCAATGATGAAAAATATTACATTCATTTGTATGATAAGGTAGTTTTAATATATCAACAATCAAGAATATTGCATCTATTTGTATGACATGGTAGTATAAATAAATATGATGACACTCAACCACATGTCAAGCATGGCTAGTTACAATTGTAATTAGTGGCTTAAAAATGAGGTGGGAAACAAGGTTCTAGAGAAATAAATTTAGCTAATAAAAACATTGAAATGAATAAAATTCAAGTCTAGCCGAAACTTTGCTTCTCTCATAATGATGGTGAGTGATTATATAAAATAAATTTGTATAATTGAAATTGTATTTCAACTTGAGTACCGAGTAATATTTATTATGAAAATTCCCATGAAAACATGAGTAGACATGCTATGGGATGATGTGATCCCAAAGGCTGTGAAATACATGTTCATCACTAAATCAACATCAATTGGTGTTTTTAATATTCCAAAGATTATTGTAATATAAGGAAAGAGGATGGGAACTATTGGTTCATATGAGAGCCTAGTTTAAAGTGCAAAAGAGAATCACCAACTCAACTATTTGTAGTCATATATGAGATATTACTCCCAAGTTGATAAAATATGATATGGGTGACAGACAATGTGGGAATTTTTTTTGATATAGAGTGAGATTTTGAATGGTTGGAAGATATAAGCATTGTTGAAATACCATCATAAGTTTGTGGGGATCATCCAAGTGCTTCAAAGTAACTAAGGAACATTTTTTAATGTCTAAAATCACTACACCCATTTCAATCTCTTTTCAAAATGATATTATACATATTCACAATTTTATTTATCTACATATTATACTTTCTTTAACAATTTCAAAATTAAATTTCTACATACTATAATAAAATTGTTAAAAATATTTCGCTTATAATGAGGGAGTGAATTTTTTTACAAAATAACATTTCATTTACAAGAAAATTTCACTTACATTCATCATTGTATTTTTAAATATCAAACAATGAATTAATATCAAAAGTTTAGTTTAGCTTGAAATTAATTTTAAAAAGTTACCTCACGCTTGTCATGTTTCAAGAAACATTTAAGCTAAGCTTAATTTTTTTTCTCTTTATTACCCCGAAAATATAAAATCCACACATATAAAATTGAAAGAGCAAATATAAGTATACACAACAAAGGCCCACATTGGAGGTAAAATCATAAATGATGTTCACCCATGAATGAGAAACTTCAACAACAAACCATTGATAAATTATAGAGAAGGTATTATTTTCAAATTTTTTAAAGTGCATAAGAAGGTCATCACCTCAACAATTTGTAGTCATATATGAGATATTACTCCAAAGTTGATAAAATGTTATATAGGTGAGAAACAAAATGGATTTTTTTTTATATAGAGTGAGATGTGGAATGGTTGGAAGATTACAATTGATGTTGACATACACAAACTTTATATAACCATGGTAGAAATAATATAATGCTTTTTGGGCATCATCCACATGATTCACAGTAACTGAGGAACAATTTTTAATGTCTAAAATCACTACACTCATTTCAATCTCTCTTGAAAGCAAGATGAAAAATATTAAACTATGTTGATACATGTTGTACTTTCTTTAACAATTTCAAAAATGATATTCTATATAATATGATAAAACACTTAAAAATATTTAGCTTATAACGTGGAAGTAACATTCTAGTGTTTTCTTTTAAAAAAAAAAAAAAAAAAAAATTACATTTATAGAAAATTTCACTTACATTTATTATTGTGTCTTTAAATATCAAACAATGAATTAAGATCAAAAGTTCACTCTAGCTTGACATTAATTTTGAGATATTACCTCACACTCACCAAGTTTTGAGAAACATTTAATCTAAGCTTACCTTTAATATTTTTTTATTGGCCTCAAAATGTACAACCAAACACATATCAAATTGAAATAGTAAATATAAATATAAAAAACACAAGGGTTAAATAATTTGATTATTGATGTCTTAGAGATAGTACTCTTTGTGATGCCAAGGTGATTCCTTTGATCTTGTATGCACATTTCAGGTTGAGCTTAACATCCCAAAGCCATGAATTATAATCCATGCAACTAAGAGATGATGTAAGGGTATAATACACGAACAACACAATGAGAGAGACAAATACGATGGAAAAAATTCATAGAATAATGACTTGATACAAATATTTCGAGAAGGTATGTTATTTCATCCTATGATATCAATAGTTTATAGTCTCTTCTCTATTTTTTCACTTTGAAAGCATCAAGATAGATGAAACATTAAATAAATATCCAATCCAATTTAGAAATACATGAAAAATCATTTATTTCTTGAATCAAATGTACATCATTCACCTCTTCCTTACTTATTCTCCCCCAGTAGTATTCACTCATCCTAGTTCTAGTGAATAAGCATGGGAAATGGAAGCAATAATGGTGTTTAGCAATTTGGCGAAGAAAGATATGATGGCTCTCTAGAATTCCTAAGCCCACTAATTAAGTTTATGACGTGAGTATAATTTTTTATTTTTTTCCATGTATGGATCTCCTTAAGTTATTAAAGAATAAGGATTGGGTTCAAATTAGATTTTATTCCATCTTAATAGAATATACAATACATTTAAATAATAATGAAAAATATTTACAAACTATTTAAATTTATATAATTTATCAAATATAAAAATTACATTTAGAATTAAACCTATGCTCCAAGGAGCTTTCATTTTACTCTACAAAGAGCTTCCATTTTACTCGTAAACAAGGTTGCAATGTTTTATTGTTTTCAAATTAAAAAAATATGCACTATGTTACAAATATGTGCATGCTTCAAAACACACATGCATGTTTTTTTGGTATAGAATAAATCCTATGTATATTTATGTTTTATTTTACAATTTACAAAATCAACTTCATGTATCTATTTTATGATATGCTATTGTTTAGTTTAAAAGAAAAAATATAAATATAAAAAAATAGATTTCCTATTTATTAAATCAAAATCAAAATGGAAATCTCTAGAATAAATTAATTTTATTTTTTTGTATTTATTAATGCTTTCAACATTATAAATCTCCTTCATATTATGGTTAAATGTTTATACTCATTTACAATTACTACAACATCCTTTCCATATTGAATCAGTGTCTCTTCCATATGTTTACACACATTTACGAAGACCACAACATCTCCCCATACTAAGTTGTAGAGTGCTTCTAAGTACAATACAAATAAATCGAGTTGTCTTTAGTGTGACTTTTTGGAAGCTTTTCCCGTGGATTTTTTTGGTCTAATTTCTCTAAAATCTAGCTCAAATTCATTCAAATCACAAGCTTGATCGGTAACCCCTACACAATGGAAGTGTCCTAAGGGTTTTCAAGGTGCTAAATCCATATATACAGTAAAAAAACCAGTGTAAATAACACAAATCAATATTTCACCTCAAAATTTTCCGTTGGATACCAGCACCAGAAACTCCAAAAAGTCGCACTAAAGACAAGTCCCAAACAAATAACATTAAAATTTGAATATTATTAAGAATTTAAGATGAAAAAAAAAATATTTTCTTTTAAATAATAATAATTAGAGAAAAGACATGTAAAATGGTGATTTAAAATAGTAAAAACAAAGAATCCAAATTGAAATTATTAAAAAATAAAAAATTAATAATTATTATTATTTTTAAATAAGTATATAATTTTAAATAAATATATTTAAAAACACTTAATAAAAATATTTAGTAAATTAATAAATAAAAATATTGCAATAGGAATATAATTAGTAATTAATTTAAGTATTTTATTTATTAAGAATAAGAATATGGGTTATAATATTGTATAAATAAATTTAAAATATTTTTACATTATATAAATATTTAATAAATTATAAATTATTTTTAATGATTATAAAATTTCATATTATTTATATTATATTATTTTAGATCTATTTTAATTCTGGATATACCAAGTATAAAGTATAAATAAGGATCAAGTCTAAAGTTAATTTTTTTTTAATTTTATATAATTACTATCAACATAATATTATATTATGTAATGTTTTATATAATTAACATTTTATAACATGGCTACCATATTTAGTTGTAGAGTTTCTCCCAGCACAATAAATATTTTTATTAATATAAATTATATCAAATTTTAATTAAAAATTTAATAATGTAAATAAAAAAATTAAAACAATTATTTTAAATATATAATTTAAAATTAATATGTGATGATGATGACGGTGGTGGTGGTGGTGGTGGTTAACGTCCACTCAGACCAATCTTTGGTCTATCGGACCTAGAGAAAAGAGTTATTTAATTTGATTTAATATTTTATTCCTATGCTCAAAAAGCTTGGAGAGAAGGCTGACCCGATCTCACTTATAATTTTGACATCTTAAAAGGCTGCAATGTCGTGATTTGTACAAATAAAGATTATGAAATTGAGATCCAATGTGGTTGTTGCAATTTAGGGCACTCTAAGAGGGAAGTGATTTTTCATCCTCAATGTTCATATTCTCACGAGATGGCGCAGATCCTTTCCATCCATGGTGTTTTAGGAAATGTCCAATCGATTGCTTTCACTATGGAGCTCATAAAGATTTTGTTCTAATCTCTAGCTATATTAATTTTCTTCTTTGAGCTAGTTAAACGTAGAGAGATATTTTTGATCTTATAGGGTTGGGTTGATGACCTCCTATAATATCTTAATTTTCTTTTCAGTCATTAGATCTTTCTGCACACCACTACTTTTTTCTTTGAACTTAGAAGTAACAATTTTTTTTAATATTATTAATGTTTACTTGCAATGCAACATTCTCGTCGATATCCTCTAATGGTTTAACAGGTCTCTGTGTCTTTTATACCAACCTCGTTTAAGCCTTGTAGGTAGTTTGGCTGAATTTAAATCTAGCTTAGGAAGTCTATGCGCTCACTATGCTATTGAGCTTGTGTTTGATTAATAGAAGCCTAGTGCATAGCTAGGCTCTCTGATAGGAAAGACCCACTTCTATAAGGAGAATAGAGATAGGTGTATTACTTCTATTTTTAAGGTTATAAGTTATAAAACGTCTCGGATTTGCTCAATCTTTCTCCAAGATTCTCTATGAGATGCTGCAACCCCAAACCTCACATCCATATAAGATAACAGGAGTGATCAAAGTTTCAAAGAGGAATCCTTTTCTATCCCACATTACGAGGTTTGTTGTTTTACAATTATTTTCAAGACCAAAAATAAGCTTTCAGCACACGCTCTATTAATCCTTTTTGAATGCTATAGTTCCGCTTGAAATGATTTGTGATGAATATCAATTCCTACGATACTGTGTAAGAAGACACTTCCTCCAAGTTACTATTGTCACATAAAATTAGCGTAAGTCTCTTCCTTCTTGGATTTGATAATCATAACTTTTTTTTCGTCACGTTAATGAAAGCAAGACTCCATGGTAGAAAGCAGTAAAATCCTTAAGAAGTCTAAGTTGCTTATCAAGATCATATGGGCACCTTTAAGCAGAAGAACCACATTATCAGACATGAAAGCAGAAGGATCAAGACTATCCTAGCTAAACATCGTGCCAAAGACACCCTACCTCCTCTAAACAACCTTCTAGTTTGTCGATGTAAATGCCAAATAGGGGAGGAGAGGAGGGGGAAACCTTGCTTTAACTCTCGATATTACACTTAATATCTTTCGACCACCCTCTATTTCTCTTAACTTGGCAATTACATTCTCATATAACCTTATAGTTCCTAGCTTAAATCTGCTCGAAAGGAACCTTTTATCTCTTCTAATCTATTTCATAGGTTGTTTCTTAGGAACCGTATCGAAAGCCTTTCTAAAAGTCCACGTAAGCAACAAAAGAGATTGGATTTATCATTGCGCATTCCTTCACAATGATCCCAAGCATAACGAGGTGGTCCCGTTAAGTTGAGTGCCGTGTTGCCTTCTAAACCTACCACTCTGACCTTATCAGCATGCTTACCTTCACTTTCTTTCAAGCCAAATGCCCAACTTCTTTTCCAAAAATATTACCATATAACTTGCTAAGAGAGGGCCGATCATAATCTTTCGATAATTAGAGGGGTTATTTGTATCCCCACTTTTCTAAAAAATAGGTATAATGACGCTCTCAGTTCCAAGGTTTAGGAATCTGTCAGTTACCACTTGGTTGAAAAGCATGTGGATGTGGGGGATGAGGACAAGACCTCCAATTTTTAAGATTTCCACCTGGTAACCTTCAATGTCTTTAGCTTTTCCCATTCGCTGAGGCTGAAAAATGTAACCCCAAAATAAATGTCTTCTCAATGAGAAAAATTATTTCATTGTGGAGCAAGTAGCTCTTCAAAATCCTCATTTGGAGATTCTACAAAGCTTTTTAAGATATGAATTCTAGTCGTGTGAAGAGCAATTTTATTATTATCTTCTGAGTTTTCCTAGTTATGAATCTCGCCTCCGTAATTCTCGTAGGAGCCACCTTAGAGAGGTGTAAGAGTCTCTTGTCTTTACGAATATATTACTGTCTGCTTTTTAGTTAGGGCTTTGGGAGATTTTTTATCTTGTCAATTTTGAGAGATTCATCAATAGCTCCTTAATTTCTCTCCTCGTGACTTTTACAATTCCTCTTTGTCATACCATGGGCTGTGTTTTATTATTTTCTTTTATTACTTGAGACTTCAATTGAGAACTTATTATTAATAGAATAGTGAGAGGTTGCTAATAAAATTATGATAGAGGCTCATCTATAAGCTATGTCCATACTAGATAAAGGAAAGCAAATTAGTTTTTAATTCATTTAGAAATAGATCATTTTTATTTCTCACCAAAAGATTACAGTTATTTTGACTATAAGGATTATCTTTGTATGGGATCTTTTGATGTACATGACACATTGAGAGTTATGAGTCAAAAGGCCTGCATGACCTGCAGCTCGAAAGCTCAGTGGTCGTCTAAGATGTCAAAATTTATTATTTCGTTGAATAAAGTGGAGATCGAAAATAGCATAGTCTACCACAGTCACGCCAAGCCTCAGTGGATGCAATTCATCCTGGCTAGAATCTGGGCTGCACTTCTTTGTGATCTACAGATGTATAGAGATCTTGAGCACTACGTGAGCTTGACTAGCTCCGAATCAAACAAATTATCCCCCGAGGTCTCTCGTGGAGCTCCCTTGCAAACGTGCTAGCCGCAGTAAGGTCTCAGTGTCTAACCAAAGAGGATTGGGTTGAAATGATTGCTAGAAGTTAATAGCTTGGTTGCTTTGGAAGTTCATAGCATTAAAGTGCTGTACACCACTAAAAGGATATTACCTTCATTCCCTAGAGCTAGAAATATCATTCTCAAACCATTGTAAGACTATTTTTATCTAGATTATTTTTCTGTATAGAAGTTAGAATTAATGGGGGGAACACAGGGATTGTTTATGTAGGCCTTTTTATCATTAATGCCTTTAATCTCAATCCAACTATAGTGGTTGTAAGGGTCGTTTTTATAAATCCTAGCATGGGGGGGGATGTTCTTCTTAATGTAGCAAGTTATGCCCCCCAATGCCTCTAGGCTGTGAGGATCGCTTGTTCCAGTGTAGACCATAGTGCAAAGCCATCTATGCCAGTAGGACCTTAGATTCTTCTGTGCTCCTGGAAAGTTTCCAACAAGCAATATAATATCAACATCATTTGAGATCCAACTTAGTCTGGGCCTTAGTTCCATGGAAAGCCACAGATGCCTCCAAGAAAAGAAATCTGAGCATGTTTGAATTTCCTATTTATTACTATCTTCTTTGGTTTCTATCTCAATGAATCAGTTTTTCTATTTACTTATTGTGCCCATTTTCCTTCCTCTTCCTATCTTCTTTTACCTTTTGAACCTCCTTTTCTTAATTCTCGCTTGATCTTCTAGAATGAGATCTTCATGGAGTAAATATTCCTTCGTTCCCTTTTTAGACTTGAGAAGTTTTACTACTGAGTATGTCATATATTTCATGGTCAATAGAAATACCTTTTATTTTGATCGCGATTCCTTTATTCTCTGCCATTTTCTCTAACCTTGTATAAGGTCTCTCGCAGATCACGTGGTTTCAATTTCAGTAATCTATTATGTCACTCATCTCGAGCTATAGCTAAAATTATCCTCGTCTACCTCCTCTTTCGCACCGAATATTATAACGTGTCAAGGCCATTTTGTTACTACAGCCATGGTCTGAATTCTGATAAATTTTTTTCATTTCATCTTTAATTGTTTTGATATCTAATTTTACTTGTCCCACTGTTTAGTGAGATCGTTGTTAACTTTTTCTTCTAGTTCTTTAATCATGTCCTTCATTTTAAGACTCTCTATATTATCAACATCTCTCGTCGCTGGGATGCTTTCGGTTCTTATCTTGGTTTTGTTTTCTCGTAAGACTCGGTAAACCCTAGTCTCCATCGCTCTCCATTTTATTCTCCAATAGTTCTATTTTATTTTCTATTTGTTTTTTGGATCTTGCTCTCTAAGAGATGTGAATTTTCTTTCTTTCCTGTTGATGGCACTCTAACTAGGTTTGTAGCTTGACTTTTCTTTCATGTCTATGTTTTCTCTAAAGACTCTATCTACTCATAAAGGATTTGTAGAGTAATCTTTGCTAAAGTCTACCTTTGGTAATCTTTGGTAGTTGTGGTGAAATTTATTCATACTTGAGAATATATGAGCAAAAATGTATTAGAAAAGATAAGGAATAAAGTGTGCACCCAAATATCAAAGAACCGGACATCAGATCCTTTAATCAATAAAATTCATCGCATCCCAAGTATTAACTCGAGAAAATTCACCTCACAGATCTAAGCGATTAATGGAGAAAATTCACCAGAAATCATAGCATTAATGGAGAAAATTTTCACCGCAAAAAAATCTTTCACCACAAATTCACCTACAAACCCAAATATTAATCGTAGAAAATTCACCATAGCACTCCAAGTATTAATTAGTTAAATGATATTATATTATTTGAAACAATATATTTTAATAAAATAAATTAAAATATTTTTAATTATTATAGGATTGAAATTTATATATATAAACTAAGTATGTATATTTATTAAAATTAAGCACCAAATTTTAATTTAGAATTAAATAACATAAATCTATATATATAATGTTAATATTTTTAATAAAATAAAACTCATTTAATAATAATGTTAGTAAAGTATATTATAAAATTTTAATATGCAAAAAGATGATTATATCTAATTGATTCCATTATATATGTTGTTATAAAAAATTCTTGATGTGTGAGTTGTGTTTGTTTGGATTTGTTACTACAAATAAAAGAGGCATAAACTTATCGCTAGTGATCACAGCTTTCCTCGACTTTCATCAAGAATTACGTAGTGAGTGCTTCTTTCAAGTCTATCCATATTGTCGCTCAACCCTTTTCCCAACAATCTAAAACACTACAATAGAAGTTGCTGGCATGAAAAAATGAGGGTACAGTAGTTTCCAAGTGGATTCTCATCCAATATTTGCCTTGGTGGGCGATCCTAGTCGACAAGTTACAAGCAGCTGCATGTTGAATCTACAACATGCCACCATCGCCATCTTGCCCCACACCGGTGATTTTAGCCCGTAGAGACCATGTTATCAAGTGGTGGCTCCAACGCTCATGTCATCATAGTCATTGCTAAGTTATGTGGACAAGAAGTCTTGAAAACTGATCTCATGGAGCACAACTCTCCCATCTCTTCAAACACATCATTCTATAGTTAGCTAATAAAGTACAACTCGGATACTGCATTATGCCTCTTCACTGATTCTATTCACTCATGGGAGAGTGATTCCTCAAAGGGATTATCCTTTATCATCCCCTGATCTAAAGCTAATAATTTCACTTTCAACACCCTTATTCCAAGTCCTCTAAAATTCAATCTTATTGAGTGGGTTGTTTGCATTGAATGAAAGCTACACCACTAATGCGCCACTATTTTAAAGAGATATCCTAATCACTACTTCTTGTCCTAATAACATGATGCACAATATTTTCCATCCACATTATTGTCGAATAGAAACACTCTAGAGAATTCAATATATGATTATATCTAATTGATCCCATTACAAAATGTTATACAAAAATTCTTGATGTTTATCGTGTTCTTATTGATTTTCTATTGCAAATAAAAGAGGCATAAAACTTATCATAGATCTATCAAGCATCTTCCTTATCCGTTAATAATTACATAGCAGTTCTTCCTTCAAGTCCATACCCATATTTTCACCAACTCTCTCCCCACCTAACCAAATTCCTTAGTCCATTAATAAATTACATAAAGAAAGTGCTATTTGCTCAAGTCCATCCATATTGTCACTCAACTCTCTCTCCCACCAACCGAAACACTAAAATAATAGTCAGTGCACATAAAAAATGTGCATATGGTAGTTTCTAAAAATGATCCTCATGTAGGAGTTCACCTGGTGGGTATTGAGGTCAACAAGCTTCTAGGGAGAAATGCAAAATCTATGTGCATGCATCCACCATCATCCTTCCTTGCACCAAGATTGTGGCCAACACGCTACTAGTCGTCACACATGTTCAACATATATATTATCACACTCTAGCACTAAGTAGTAGAGACTTAAAATCTTGACTTGATCTCATGGAGTGACTCCATCTCTTCAAACACATCATTCCATTAAATTAGATAATCAAGTACAACTTGAATAAAATCTTAAGCACATCATGATTACTATACACTAAGGGAGCTGATTCTTCAAAGAGACTCTGTCAACCATGTAAGTAGAGCCATCATTTGATTCTCTAAAAACCATGTTCCAAGTCCTCTAACAATTCTGATCTCTTTACCGAAAGTGGTTCTTTCCATCGAATGAAAGTTGCACCATCACTATCCCCATTGATTTTCGAAGATTCTAGTCACTTCCCCTCCTTCCTAATCACATGGTGCATGTGGTATTTCCACCCACTGCTGAAGCACCGCCTAGTAAAAACACTAGAGAAGTGTGTGAGATTATATCTAATTTATCTTGTATATAATATGTTATACAAAAAATATTGGTTTATATTGTGTTTGTCTTAGTTTTCTATTGTAAAAAAAAGAGGCACAAACTTATCATATGCGATTCAAGCAACTTCCTCAACCATAAAAAATTACATAGTCAGTCATTACTTCCTTCAAGTCCATTCATACCATTTTCCAGCTCCTCTCATAGTAAAAAAACATTAAAATAATAGTCATGCTGACATAAAAAAATGTGGGTATGGTAGTTTGCTAGATGATCATCACCGTAAGAGTTCCTCTTTAGTGGGAAAACCTACTCGAAATAAGTTGCGGTAGAAATGTTGGAACTGTAGCATTCCACCACCATCATCTTCGCCCCTCACCAAGATCATGGCCAACACTGCACCATGCCATCACGACATGTTTCCAATATCTATGTCATTAGAAGTGAGATGACATAGCAAGACAACAAAATCTCAGTCTCCGATATCCATTTCTTCAAACACTGCTCATTCTGTACAACAAACTAATCAAGCATTCTCAATACCAATATGCTCATCATGATTATCTCTTCATCAAGAGAGAGAATTCCTCAAAGGGGTGATGTATTAGTGAGCCCCTAACTATATACATCATTTGACTCTAAACACTTCATTCAAGTCCTTGTAATGACTTGATCACTTCATCTCTTACTTTTCAAGTGTGGTTCTTCCTACTAAATGAAAAGTTGCACCATCACTATCCCACTCGATTTCTTCAAAATAGTTCTAGTCACTAGACTTCAGTGAATTGCTGATGATGCATGATATTTCCACCTCATCACTATTGCTCATCGGATACACTCTAAAGAAGTTAGCGTGAGATTGAAGCCACACATGAAACTTTTCTCCTTCATCTGCACCTTATTTTTTCTCCTTCATTTGGTACCTTCTTTGTTTGAGAAGTCAGAATCACACATAATCTATCCTCCTCACAAATCTATTATCCTTTGAATCCAGTAGGGATTTTGATCTCAATTTGGAAGTCTAAATCTCACATCGAGTGAGTGGCGGCCATTCAAATCTAAATAGTGGTATGTTTGAAGAAATGAGCAGTGGTAGACAAATTCCAACATCCATGGAAGTCATGAGAAATGCACAAATTGGTGTACATATGGTATAAATCAAGATTGTATCGGGTTGTTAGCATCCATCCATCATGATAGCCGCCTCATGGATCCTTGAATTCTACAAGGTGTAATCTGGAATCAAGTCGACCCCCATACCATTCATAGTCTCATTCTCGGAAAGTGTTTGTTGGAAAAATAATATACACCTGGTAAAGTTGGTGGAATATATAGATTTTGGGAAAAAATATCTATGTAAATTAAAAAATAGAAAAAAACAATTATTTTACAACCTTTGTGCTTTTGCATTTTATTTGGTGTCCCTTTCTCTCCTCTTTGGGTTATGCTAGTAGTAAATAGTATATGAAAATAGATAATGATAGAAATAGAGAATATATTTTGAATGAACAGAGAGAACGGATCATGTGGAGTAGGACATGACAAATGGATGCACCACCAGGCTTGACATTTGGTTAACACTTGGAAGGACAAGTGTTGAGGATTCCATCAACTTGTCTCCGTGTTACACATCATCACTTCCTCTACATTTGTGTCTCACATGAGTAAATGTAGTGTAATCAACCATGATTCTTCAACGATGTTGCACATCATGTATCTCACTATATTGCAAGACTTTCACTACATATCTTTTAAGCTCTCGCTTTCATATGCAAATAGCTGATGTTGGACCTTGGGATATACTTGCCTCTCTATAATTCCTCAACCCACCCAATTAAGTTTATAGATAGTTATCTACCATTTGATTTTTATTTTTTTCCATGTATATGGATACCATTTAGTTACTTAAGAATAGGGGATTGGTTCAAATTAAAGTTTTATTTAATCTAATAGAATTAAAAATTATATTTAAATAATAATAATAAAAATACAAACCATTTAAATTTGTATAATTTATCAAATATAAAAATGAAATGAAAATTAAACGTATTCTACAATAATAACTTGATGATATGAATGTGATCAAAATATGTGATGAGGTAGAATTGATTAATCACCATTAGTGTAATTGATTGTTAACCTAACATATTAGAATGTGACTGTGACCTAAGGAAATCTAAATCATTTTATCGACTTAAACCTAGTAGCATATTGGAAACAATGAAATCTACAGATAGATAATAGAGAAAAGAGACAAGAAACATTTGATACAGGTTCGTCTCGGTTGACTATGTCTCCTAGTTTCGCTTTTCAATCTGTGGGAGTCTGCTTATTGAGATTGATCCAAGGAAGTACTTACACAAAAAATACTCGTGACCGAATGTGCTCAGTAGGCACATACCTGGGTCACTCGAAAAAAGAAATCTCTCTCTCCTAGCTTTCCAACACTCTGTCTTTGTGCTCAATTCCCACCCCAAGTATGACCTGAGAAACACCCGAAACAAAAACTTCCTCTCTCGACTCCCGATATGAACAATGCACAAAATCACTCATGTATTCATGGAAAAAATGTCTTGGTTTAAATAAGGTTGGCTCCTGAACTATTAAAAGCCAAAATAGGGCAAGTATATGAGAATAAAATCAATGTGTATAGGTCACGATCCTATGTAACAGTGACACCTAATGGATACATTATATGGTGCATATCTTTTCACGATTAGCACATTTTAAATGATGAAACCTAAAAATAAACTTTATAGTAAAACTTAGCCCCTCAAGGTCACTGTCAACTCACTGACTGAATACATGTGACGTGTCTTTTGGCTAAGGGCTTACATCACTGCGGTTGGATCCTCGAAATTGTGTTTAGCCGGTGGATAACGTTATCCAATGTGATAATCCCTCAACTCCCATGCCACTCACTATCCCTTCCTCGCGCGCTCAGCTAACATTTCAGCCCAGCTTTATTGGTTCTGTTTCACATGCCGCACGGGCTCCGATGATCTAAGTAGAGTCGATTTGGTTAACCCGACATTTACATCGTGGTTCTATAAACATCTCGCTCACATGGTAATAGTGCTACAGCTTTTCCGACATGATGTAATCTAGTATGGTTAGGACCGTGGGGTTTATAATTTTGGGTTTTTCGCGTAGTAATTCTTTTTCCCGAAACCTTATGGTTAACCATTGGTTTTAATTACAAATTAATTTTGCGTTAGGTTTTAGGGGTTTTAGGCTTTAGGCCTTAGGACCGCCTACCTTTATATATTTTCACCATAGTTTTGTGACTTCAGTCCACTTAGGGATTGCAACAAGATCTTTTTCAATATTACCACACACATCACCACACATGCCATGACAAAATGACTCTATTCGAACACTAGAGGATGAATCGAATGATCTAAAGACCGACCGGACATTAGGACAACTAGAGCTTCGACTTCGACCTCACCGTCGATCTCGTGTTGAAACAAGATCCTCCTAGACATCAATCCTCTCCACTTGAAATATTTGCGAAACAAAAGTTTGTTTTAAGAAGGTATTAGGTGAGGGTACAACTCCCTCAATTTTCTTCGATCTCTATCCATCTCGCCTTTGCTCGGATTCATGCCTTTGAGTCCCACTTTAAACATATAATCAACATCTCCTCATCTAGAAGTGTGAACTCTCCTATCCAAGACGTTATCATCTTCATGAAACTCATTCATATACTGGGGTGCTAAACTGCATCAATAGTAGGAACCTTTGTAGCTTCGTATCGTGAACAATAGATCATCTGGAGGTTCATATAGCTTCAGATTTTCTACATTCACAACTAATAACATACGCATGTAAGTGCGTAATTCTAATCTTGAATTCATTATTTCCAAACCTTTTCAACAATCTTAAAGACCATCACATTTGATGCAGATTTCAATGCTTTCTTACCTTCCCTCTTTCAACTTGTCTTTACTAGTATACAACCATACATGATCGCTGACCTAAAAATGATGTTTGACTCAATGCTTGTCGTAGCGCAATTTGTACTTGGCCTCGACTCTTCTCTAACTAATCCCCTGCATTGCTTTCATGTATCTCGCTGTATTTGTTGAATGAACTTAACTCAAGCTTTTTTTGAATCGCCGTGTCCATCCACTTTATCTTCTTCACCAAAACATGAAGTTTATCTATGACTTTGTGTAGACACCCTAAACATGTTTCAAATGGTGATCGATTATTCTAAGAATGTAAGGCTTCGATTGTAAGCATTCTGCGCACATAAGGTAAAGATTCATCCCACAACTTAGGATGTTTACTATCGTAACTCAAGGAATATGTATAATCATCTTGTACACCATTTATGTCTATCCTCTCTCAACAAATTCCATGGAAATGTTGTCCCATGATACGTAAAGGAATTGAAGTGGCATGTACAAACCTAATTATTTGATTTCTTGGGCTTGCTTGTCAAACACATCACACATCCTTTTACAGTACATCACATATGTTTGGCCACAGCATGTGAGGCCAATAATCAATACCTTTGATTTTTCACCCTAGTCTTCTTCTTAATGCCAAATGTCCCGCAATTTGAGAAGAATGAGCTTCGAATAACATGTGCCCTTTATGTTTGCGTGTATGCACAACTTACCTAGATGATATAACAACGCCATGAATATGAAAAATTGACTCTTTCTATCCAGAGTACCATGAGTTAGATTATTCATAAATATCTTGAAAATCAACATCGCATTTCTATATTGTCGTACATAACTTTCATGTTTCAATGAACTATTCTCAGTAGCATTCATCAAGCATTCAGAGATGTCTAGCATCATATCAGCTACTTCATTTGTTACACCTTTTTCTTGTAATTTTCAATTAATAATTGAAATTGCTTAGAAATCCCATCCATATTTAGTGGCGAGATTGTTGCAACTTAGTCCTGGCTGCATGCGATAAGCATGGCTTGATAAGGATCTCGTGAATCATTGTTTCCTTTACCCATTGCATAACCTACCAACACGTGTTTTAATTTTAAATGGTTTTTGAAGATCTAATAAAGCTAAGATTTGGTGTTGTGAAAAATTTTCTTCTTAAGTGAATCTAAAAAATTTAAAGTCGACACACATTCCCCATGTCCCGTTTACTTAGGGAACCAAAATTACTGGGTGAACCACATGGAGATAAACTAGGCCGAATGAAGTCTTTTCCCAACCATCCCTTGGATTTGCTTCTTTATTTCTCTGCATTTCATGACCAGATCCGTGATACATTCTAATATTAGGAATAGGGGCATCAAACATCAAATCAGTATCTCTCATGTTGTGATATCTTGTTTATGAAGTATATGTTTTGGTTCTTCTTAAATAGACTTTGAAATGAATCTGCTACTTTGACCAAACTATCTTTAAACCTGAGATTCACAACTCCTAAAAAGCATCATGTAGATCCTTATGATGTTATTTACAACCATGAGTATATATCTTTTACTTGAAATTATTTGTCACTTCATCTCGATTAGCATTAACTAAAATCCAAGTGAGTTCCCGATTTTATGTGCCCATACAATGTATTCAATTCCATCTTTCTTAAGATGATACTTTATGCTTTTTCCTATGAAATACTACATCATGATCATAGAGATAAGGACTTCCTAGCACTATTCCACATATGTATATTTAGTATCACATCTAAATCCACTTCATCAATGTAATATGAGTTGATGGAAATTTTAAATCCACACTACTTCTTTGTGACATTAATCTCAGTCTTTTTCCTCTTAGGAAACCTACTTAGGGTATGGTCTTAGATGATTCTCACATGTCTCAAAACCCAATTTCTTAAATAATGATTCCGATATTAAATTTTCATGTGACCCTAGATGTCATTAAACAATGTATCTATTTTTGTGTGCTTATAATTTCACCCTTATGTGGAAATAATTCAACCTCTTTTTACCTTCATCCAGATGATTAATTTTTGAAGAAGAAGAAAAGTACTTGAACTTGAACTAGCGTCATAATCCCTTGGTACCACCATAACCATTGTAGTTATTTTCCCTTCATCACTGGAATCGAAGCCAGATCTTGTTGGATTGTTGTCATAGCGATTCTTCTTTCACCTTTTTCTTCTATAACTCTCTTTCTTCGAGTTCTATGTAGAAGTTTCCAAAAATGGCTTCTCATCATGCTTGATTCTCCGGGGTAATGAGTAATGGTGTAGGTCTTTCACCTTCCTTCTAAGTTGTAGTCGTCTTCTTCCCTTCTAACTCTCTCTTCCTCTTGCTCTAGTCTATTTTGTTTTCAATCATTTCGGGTGTCTTTCGCTGGAAAACTTGAATGGTATTCCACTTCGATTCGATATGTATGGCTTTGAACACATACTTCATCAAAGTCATTAGGATTAAACAATCAATAATGTATGATGATAAATAGAGATATGTCATAGCACTGCCAATGTACTTTAATAAAGTTTCATGTATCTAAAGGAATACCAGCGCCAACGCTTTCTTCGAACTCCCGAGTAAACTCTGAACATACTTCGTCCTTTACCTTACCACAAATGTTGCCAATCAATAGCTTGTTGCATGTATCCCAATGGATAGAATAGTTTCTTTAGAGCTTTCAAAAAACTTAGACTATGAGGAGATGACTTTACCTTTTACACTTTAAATCTATCTCTGTGTTTTTCTCTCCTACCAAATTAAAAGCAGCCTCCCTCTATCCTAGGAGTAGTTAATCGATTTTTGTTTTTTAATCAAAAATGTTATGAATCCCTACAATACACTTCTATTACTTAATCCACTTATCTAGTTTCTCTTGGTTCATTTTTTTCCATCATAAAAAATGTAGTTCAAATTTCACATCAAGTTTCAAAAGATATTTCTAAGGTTTATTTTCTGCTTCAGATCTCAACTCAGAAGAAGAAGATGACGATGATGATGTGAGACATGGGGAGAGGGAAGGAGGCTAATCGAGCTTTCTTCTCTTTCCCCTGTCCCTTCTTTCGACATGTCTTTGAAGAGTTGAAGTTGCATCTCTCACCTTCTTATATTCGTATAGTTCTCCCAACATCTTATGCATGTTCAAAATTATTTGTTGAACTCGACTCTCGTCCATGAGCTTCACTTCGGAGTTTCACCCGCTTTAGTTTCCTATCATTGTCGATTGATGAGAAAATTTTCGCTTTTCCAATTCTTGGATCGAAATCCTCAAGCATTCCTTCTCCACGTTTTGCAATCTTAACCTCGGTTAACATCCATTAGAAAAACATGCTACAAAGCACAACTCCGCTCCAATACAAAATATATGATCCACGTGATCGAAATTATGTGCTCGAGGTAGAATTGATTAATCGCCATTGGAAGTGAACCGATTTTTAATTGAATCGCTTAATGTAGGAAGACTTAAGGAAATATAAATCATTTACGACTTAAACCCAGTAGTATATTAAACCTAAAATTACAATACAAAGAAAAAAATAAAAAGAGACAACAAACATTGATTAAGGTAGGGTTCGCTCTCGGTAGACTAAGTCTCTGTGTTCACTTTCAAGTTGGGAGCCCGCTTTATTAGGGATTGATCCGAGGAATTATTTACACAGAAAATACACCAAACTGAATGTGTGTCATAGTCACATTTCGTCACTCGACAACATAAATCTCTCTCTCCTAGCTTTCCAACACTGTCTCTCACGCTCAATTCCGCCTCTGTAGACGACTCTCCAAGAAAACACCGAAAAACAAAAATTGCATCTCTCACTCTCGATCTCAATAAGTGCAAAATCACTCATGTCTTCATGGAGAAAATGTCTTGTGAAATAAGGTTGGCTCTGAACTACTAAAAGCAAAAAGTAGGCAAAGATGATTGAGAGCAAAATCGTAGTGTATAAGTTCTCGTTCATATAATAGGGTGAAGCACCCAATGGATAAGTTATATGGTACATATCTTTACACATTAGTGCATTTAACATGAAAAACCCAAAAATAAAATTTATAGGCTAAAACTTATAGCTCCCGATGGTCAGCCAGAATCTACGACGATAACATGTGACTAGTCTTTCTCTCGGTAACCATCTCGTGGGTTGGATCCCAGGGTTGCGGTCAATTGGCAGATAACTTTATCCAACGTGATAACCCCTAAACTCCGGTGGTCACTGCTTTATCCCTTTCGCACGATCGCCTAACATTTCCACCTGCAGCTGCACTGCCCCTATACATGCTTCGATTTCGACTCCAACATCGGGAGTTACAGTGCTAACCGTTAACTAGCATTTCTATCAAGCGGTTTCATTACATTTGTCCATTTACATGATGTAACATTAGTGATTTCAATCGCAATTTAACTATACTTGCTAGACTCTGGGTTTATAACTTTTGGGGTTTTTTTGGTTTTAATTGTTTCTTTCTAAAACCTTATGGTTAATACCATAGGTTTTAAATAGGCAAATTAATTTGTGCTAGGGTTTCACGCTTTTTAGGTTTAGACCTTAGGACCACCACCTTTTCATATTTTCACCAGTAGTTTTTAGAGAGTTATCCTCACTTAGGATTACAACGAAGATTTTTCTCAACATTACTCACACACATAACCACACATGCCATGACAAAATGGCTCACATCCAAACATCTGAGGACGAACCGAATGATCTAAAGACCGAACCGGAACCCTGGACAACTAGGAGTTGGACTGACCTCATTTCTATCGATCCGTGTTGAAACAAGATCCTCCTGGATAACTCATGATGACTAAATTCGATCCAATTATCTAGTTTCTATTGGTTCATTTTTCCATCATAAATGCAGTCTTGAGGGTCAAATTGTACATCAAGTTTCAAAAGAGATTTCTAGGTTTTTCTTTTCATTTGCAAAATATGAACTAGTAGAAGCTAGATGATGATGATGATGATGATGGAGATGATGGAGGAGAAGGATGGTTTATTAGATTTTCCTTTCCCCTTGTCCTTCTTCGATGCCTTTCTTTGAAGAAGAAGTTGCATGTCTCACCTTCTTATCTTCGTAGAGTTCTCCCAACATCTACTCGTGATGTTCAAAAACATTTCTCCCGAACTTGATTCTCGTCCATGGGCTTCACTTCAAGAGGCTTTCCTCACCTTCTACTTCTGGCCTCGCCACTCGATGATTGATGAGAAAATTTTTCGCTTCCACTTTCTAGATCGAACTCCCCAGCGTCTGCTCTCTTCTTCATGTTGCAATCCCTACTCGGTTAACATCCACTCCGTGAAAAATACTTACAAAGCACAACCCACTTCAATACCAAAATATATAGATCTAAATGTGATCTAAAATTTCATGTATCTGAGGTAGAATTGATTAATTGCCATTAGTGAATTGATTGTTAATTGAACTGCGCTAATGTGGAAGACTAAGTGGAAATCTAAATCATTTACGACTTAAACCAATAGCATATTAAACATGAAATTACAAATCAGAGAATAGAGAAAAGAGACAACAAACATTGATTAAGGAGTTCTGCTCCCCTGGTGGAATATCGCTCTCTAGGTCCGCTCAAGTTGGGCGCCGCGTTTACTAGTGATTGATCTCGAGGAAGAATTTAAAGTCTTAGAAAATACACTTAAACTTTCTGAATGTGCCTCAAGCACATATTGGTTACCGAAAACATAAATCTCTCTCTCCTGAGCTTTCCAACGCATGTCTTTGTACCTCCATTTCATGGCCTCCTAAGACTCAAGAAACACTAAAAACAAACCGTATCTCTCGCTCCTATTCCCTGAATACACAAATCACCGATGTCTCTCATGGAGAAAATGTCTCGTTTAAATAAGGTTGGCCTCCGAACTACCGAAAGCCAAAAATAGGCAAATAGTTGAGAAAAATCAAAGCAGGGTATAGGTCTCTGCCCCTATAATAGGGTGACATCTAATGGATAAGTTTGATATTGTAATGTTCCTAATCACCTCAAGCTAATAGGAACATTTATTTCTTGTTTCATTTTCCATTTGTGAATAAATGACTAATGGAGGACTTGTAAAACTCCCTAGATCAATGAATAAATCAATGATCAATGTAATGTGCTACTTGAGCTAAAGCATAAAATCCACTTGTGGTGTGAAACAGTTTGAGTTTCATTTTCTGACTAAGATCAACAGTAGACTGCAATCTAAGTAACGATGTTCATGAAGTCTGCTAATGTATCTCCTAAAAATGGCATTTAAGGAGGACCACATGAAAAGGGTTAAGTGATTCATGTGGTTTAGTGGTTTTGCACATCTTTATCTTATAAAAAGGAGGAAGTGAGAAGGCCTAAGGAAAATGTTGTTGATGATATTTCAATTTGAGATTGCTTGAGCAACTCAAACTCTCTTGGTCAAGCTTAGTTAGAGAGAGAGGAATTTCCCGTTGTGTGAATTCCCTCTTCCTTCCTCGAGGGTCTCGGAGGAGATTGTGCCGCATTGGTCCACTATCCGGCATTTCTCTGGCCAAGCTTCACCTCCTTGAAAGCATAAATCCCGATTAGAATTTCTCACCGTTGTAGAGTCGCAGTGGAATCGATCTATTCAGATTCCAAGAGTTCTTTGCATCTTCTCATGGGGGAAGTCATCTAAACCAAAGGGCGTGGGAGTGCACAGTCATTGTGAGCTCTTAGATTCTTATCTTGGAATGAGTGGGTCAAAGTGTGCATCACTTCATCAACGAAGTAGTTTAAAACGTATCATTTTGCAAAGTAGCTGGTAAAGGTACATTTGTTAGCGCTTGAGGGAGAGATCTCCTGTGCCTCTTCATTCACTCGAGGTGATCCGTGATTGCCAACTAACCATGTCATATTTCAGATCTGATATGTTCCTTGATATATTCTTCAGAAATTTCTAAATTTTAACAGATCCATGTGATCCTATATCTGTCTCAAGCAACCTTTCACTTTCAACCGAGATCCCAAGGAATGTAATTAAAAAGAAATTTTTACAGGATCCCATTTGATCTATCCTTTTGTCCTCCATATATTATAGATCTGAAACTTAATAAAACACTACTTCGCACTCAAAATAACTCTATCTCGTTCATCATCTACTTCTAAATATAAAGCCTTGGTTTTAGGCATTTTCTTCATGTAGATCTCAGATTTTCTAATGCAAGATATTTGAATCATATTCTTAGTCATACTATTATCTCTACATAAACTCACTGAACCCTTCAGAAAATACTTTCTTAAGTTTACCAAATTTCGCATACTCCAAGTCATGGGAAAACAATTTTAAGCCTAGTCGAGATGGAGAAGTCTTTTTAACATATCCAGCTACTTATTTTTTCGCTGAAATTCAGCATGTGAATCCCTCTTGACCTAATCTAACATATCCTAAATACATGACCCTTACGTTTACCCATATTGCGAATACGGTCATTTTAGGGCATGAAAAGTTGCTTTTCCTCACCTTTTGGGAGCTAAAAGCTAAGTAAAGGTTGATGCAATACTCGAGAATTGGTTCTTTGAGTGTTTAAACACATTTTATGATATATAAAGCACACATCCTGAAAAATGAATTTTCGGCATGTCTTGTTGAGAAATCCATTTTGGGGAACATTACGGTGGTATCGAGGCATGTTCTGCGGCACGGCTTTGTGGATCAACTGTCCCAGAGAAGTAAAGAAGAAATAGAGATTAGAATGATGGAGAGGATGAGATTACTCTCATTAGTATTCAGATCTAGAAGGGCCTCTCCAAAGAGGTGATGGAAGAGAGAAAGAAGATGCAGAGACTCCTAGGGTTTCAAGAGAGAAAAGTTGCGGTGAGACCTACGAAGGATTTCAGAGAAGACCATGCTTACTACCCTCACAAAGAAGATGAATTGTACAATGAGAAAAAGAGCATGGCTCCACCACTTGGAATAATGACGAAGGAGGTCCTCCCTGCTCCTTTTCCAGACCTTGAAGGGTATTGAAGAAGATCTCAAGGAGATTGAAAGGGTGGAGACTTGTACCAGCACTGGCATAACCTTGGAAGAGCAGCCTTCTGTAATGGAGGGAGACTACATAGTTGCAGAAGAAGCTCTTGCTTCTACATCCCACCAAGGTTTAATTAAAAATCCATCTGTTGTCATTTCAACACATTGTATGAAGAGATCTACATTTTTGTATGATGCTGGATTAGAGCAACAAAGTTGCACTGCGCTGTGCAAGAGTAGTAAGGACAAAGAGCAGAGGTATTTCCTTGAAGATCTCAAAGGGATTGCATTTCAAAAGCCCTTGAAATGAAAAAGGTGTAAAACCTTGAGGACATAAAGAGGAGATGAGGAAGAGGGCCAACCTCATTCCTATCCATTGCAGAAGGGTGAAACACCTAGGAAGGTGATTGGATTGCATAGTGGAAGCATGGAGGGTCTTCTCCACTTATGTATTCAATCATCTCTCATTAAGGAGGTCTCATTACATGAAGATTATGGCACCATATTTGGGCAGCATGTGCCATCACTATCAAGGGATGAGACCCTGAAGATTGCAGAAAGCAAAGAGGAGGGCAAGCTTTACACGACAAGAAACATTTGTCCCTCTTTATTTCAACATAATGATGCAAGAATGAGGAAAAGAGATCTATTCAAGAAAAGCAAGGACACATCAGTCCATACATCCTCCCATGATCTATTCCTTGATGTCTCCTTACTTGAAGGAATTCCACCAAGGAGTTCCCATGATGAGCAGAAGAGCAAAGTGTTCCCTCAACCTTGTGCATCAATGTCATCTCTTTCTAAGAGGGAGGCCAACACAACATTGGAGACTTTGGGTAAGAAGCATGCTTATGTAAATCACATTTTGTTGCATGATTGCATGTATTCTCTTACTTTACATTTGCAGGCCATAACTCCCAAAGGGAGTGTTTTACCTTACAAGCTTCATGGCCAACTATGGGCCAAGATTATTTTAAAATATGGCCACTCCCTTGATGGGCTAAGGGAGGTGTTACAACATGATGGGTGCTTCCCTAAGGCACCAAATTTACATTTCACTTTCAGCCATGGTGAAATGAGAAGAGCAGCAAGTAAGTGGCATGAAAACCACTTACCACATCTAGATCTTAAACAGGGAGGAGATCACCTGCGCTGGTTCCTATTGGGTGAGTTTGGGTACCACCCAAGGTTTTTGAATTTCTTGTCTCATGCCTTGTATTTAAAGAAAAGAATGCATAAGAAGAAGGCATGTTTGTTTTTGTTGATGAGGGGAGAGTATGGATACCTCATGTTGAATTTCATGTCCATACATCTACTTGTGTACATGTTGTATATACATGTATTTCCATTTAGAATGAATACCATAATCATGTATGTACTTTGGGTTGAGAGAAGATGTAACATTCTCATGAAATGGCATGTGGGAGCATGTTTATATCATGATGTTAATGATGCCCCAATCTTTATTGTATACATGAGGGGAGGAATGATACATTGGATGAATGTATCCATTGGGAGTGAAACTCCCCATATCCATTTGTATTTCAAGAAGAGAATGGAACCTTATATGGTTGCTGCATTGTGTATTGTGTTCTCTTATGCAAAAGGTCATGTATTGAGTTTGTGTTATGAAATGAAGTCTCTCACATGGGAGAAATTGGAGCTTGACATGTGTTGCTTGTATTCCATTCAGCCAACATTCATTATCCTCTATCATTTCCAAGCTTTGAAGAAGCTTATTGCAGCAAAAAAGTGGTGGGATGGCCCCTTATTATGCTATGATTTGGAGTAGCATGGGAAGGGAAACTTTCCACATAACACCTTTGGCATGGAAGGGGGCCAAAAGGAAGAGTCAAATCAGCTCACTCTTTCTTATTTTGAGGAAGAGAATAGATCCATGCACCACTCCATTGATGGGAGGAGGATTATTGAAGAACATGATCATGTTACATATGTTTTATATTCTGATTTCATGTAATCTTACACCATGTTTTTGCAGGCCATGACTCCAAGGAGGAGTGTTATATCAAGTGAGCCTCTTGGCCAATATTGGGCCCCAAAAATTTCTGAATTGGGCCACTCCCATGAGAAGAAAAGGGAGATTTTGCAAGATGATGGGTGCCTCCCCAAAGCACCAAACATGTATCAAACTTTCAGCCATGGTGATATGGTGTGGGCAGCAAGTAAGTGGTGGGAAAACCACTTACCATATCTACATTTGATGCAAGCAGGGAATGCCTTGCATTGGTTCCACATGTGGGACTATGACCCACCTCCATATGTGCAATTTTCTATTTTCAAGCACATTATTTTGATTCTCTATCTTGAGGATGTACTTGTAATTTTATGGGGATGTATGGAGAGAGGAGGAAGGATGGCATGTGCCTCATGGGATGGATACTCTCCATGTAATTTATGTTTTCTTGTTTCAGGGAGAGCATGGGGGAAAACCATGTTTGTATCATATGATCTATTGTCTCCTTATGGGATGAGCTATTTGCATCTCATGAGAACATTGGAGGAGCAAGACATGGATGGATTGGTGAGAACTTGGCTTATGGAGGAAGCTTATCTTATGTTGGTGTCACCAAGGAGGAAATTTTGTAGCACTCACTTTGCAGTTGCTTGAGGGCAAGCAACAATTTTGGAGGGGAGGACTGTAATGTTCCTAATTAGCCCAAGCTAATAGGAACATTTCATTTTGTTTTAATTTTATTTATTGATGAATAAAATGTAAAGGAAGACATGAAAAACTCCTAAAACATGAGAATAATTCAATGCCCAATGTAAACAGAGTCAAATTAGGGCTTGCTCAATAAAATCCACTTGTATGTGAAACAGGTTCAATCTATTTGACCAAGTCAACAGGACCAAATCATAAAGCAGTCCAGATGTAATGAACCTCCTAGATGATCAGCGCAGTCCTATGAGGAGGTCCTCCATGTGAAAAGGGACAAATGGATGAAGGTGGTTTAGGGTTTTACAAACCCTAATCTTATAAAAGGAAGGAGAAGGCTCAAGGAAAATGTTGTTGATGATCATTTGATTTTAAGATTGCTTGAGCAACTCAACTCTCTTGGCTGTTTAGCTAGAGAGAGGGATTTCCTGTTTAGGAATTCCTCCTCCTTCCTTGAGGGTCTCTTGGAGGAGATTGTGCTGCATTGGTCCACTATCTGGCATTGGAAAAGCTCCATCTCTCTTTGGCAGTGTAAATTTAGTGAGGGTTTCCATTGTCTAAGTGAGCTACAACAAGTGGAAGATAGATCTTCTCAGATCTATGCATATCTAGCCCCTCTTTTCACTGGGAAAGTCTTCTAACCCATTGGCAAGATTTTTCTAGATCACCAGAGCTTCATATTCTTATCTTGGAATGAGGCCAAAGTGTATTTTACTTCATCTACGTAGTTAGCTTCAGAAACTGCGTCCTTTTTGTAAGCAGAGTTGCAGTGTGGGTTTTGCATCAGTTTGGAGGAGAGATCTCAGGTGAAAGGGCTCCTTTCCTTCACTGAGGTGATCCATGGATTGGCCAACCAATCCATGTCCTATTTCAGATATGATCTACTGTGAATCATATTATTCAGAAATTTCTGAAGATTACTGCAGATCTATGGTGTAGATCTTAGATCTATTCATTGTTATTCATCTTTTGCTGAGATCCCCAAGGGGAATGTACTAAAAATCTATTTTTGAATATAGATCCCATTCTGATCTGTGATTTTATATTCAGATCTGTTTTAGATCTAAAATATAATGAAACAATGCTTCAGCCACCTGTAAATTACATTTTTCAGCTCTTCTGTCTCATTGCATCGTTGCAACACCTCATTTGGAGGCCTTTCTTTGTGTAAATCTCTGTTTTTCCTAATGTAAATCATCTGATTCATATCAAATTTTCCATACTGATGTTCCAGCATTATTTCAGTTAAAACCCTCAGAAATTACACTTTTCATGCTTCAGCCATTTTATGCATAATTTAAGCCATGGGAAATCAGGGTTTTCTAGCCTCGTTTGGGAAGGAGGAACTGTTTAACTTAGCTAGAATTATTTGTTTGAGCTGAAATTTCTAGAATAGGTCCCTCATGACCTAATATGAAATAACCTACCACCATTTCCCTTATTTTTACTCAAATATCTGAATATACTCATTTTAGGGCCAAAATCATCACTTTTCCCCACCTTTTTGCCCATAAAACGCTGTATAAGGTTGCTGTTGCTTATTTAGCTGAAGGTAAGTGTTTTAAAATCTGTATAAGACATATTTATATTGCTCCACACTGGTAATAACTTATATTATTCCCAATTTGCAGTTGATCCTGAAAAATGAACATTACATACTTGTTTCAGTCGCTTCCAAATGGCTCCTTTTTGTCGCTTCCACTACAGAATCAAATTCAAGAGGTTTCAAATAGTTGAATTCTTCCTGCAAGAAATAACACTGATACAAAAAAAGATGCAATAATATAGATATCTATTCAATTTAATTAGCTAAATAAGTTAAGCATAAACTACATTCATTAACCAAGATTTTACAACATGGAAAATCAAAGTAAACATGGATGCATGTAGGGAAAAACAAGAAGTACTCTTTATTGATGATATAAGGAGAGGTTACAACCAAGTGGTTGATTCATCGTGACCTTCCAGCAAAGTTCCCAAGTCTCATCATAGCATAAGTCTCTCCAGTAGCATCTCCACAAACCAAACTCTCTATTGAAAATTATCTAGCATTTCCCTACTCAAATTATTCCTCCCAAACACTTATATCTGTGTTCAATTTATAGAGGAATTGTAGGCAGTTTTGTAATCAATAACATTCCAAAAATAGGCAAGAAATGTTTCCATTCATGTAGATCTCAAATGAACACTTGGATCCGAAGCTTGACACATGCGAGCCCTTCTAGAAGACACTGGACAAGTGGAGATTCCGGAACAACGAGAATTTCGCTCCCAATCTGACCAATGCACCTTTGAATGTCGGGAAGTTCTTTGCAGAGCAGCCTTGAATGGGGCTACCTGCATATGCAACGCACTTAGGCCCCTTAGAGCCTGTGTTGGTGAGCTCCCACATGTTTAATAATAAAATTCAAACCATGGAAAAGCTTTTATTTGATGAAAATATTGTTTGATTCATGAATGTTTCCTGTCTTAGGGCATATAGCAACTGAGATGATAGGGAATGATAGACCCTTTGATCATCGGTCCTGAAGATGATTCCCAGTTAACCAGGTCATTGGGAATAATGGTGCCCAAATTGACCTATAACAGTAGGATATGAAAATTTTTATTTTCTTCCCTGTTTGATTCTCTATCAACACCTTGAAGTCTTTTAACATATCAAGTTCCTCATATTTATGCTTCAAATATAATATCCATGTTTTCCTAGAGAAGTCATCAATAAATATTATGTAGAAGAAATGGCCACCAAGAGAGTGCACTGGCATGGGTGCACATAAGTCAGAATGGATGAGTTGTAGAATATCATTAGTATTTCTTTTTCTAGAGGGGAATGGTCCCCTTGCCTTCTTTCGATTGGTACATCCCAGACATACTCCATCATGACTAGCTTGAGCATCATGCATCCTAGAAACCAACTTTATTACTTTAGGCATGGCTTCATAATGTAGGTGTGCTAGTATTCAGTGCCATAACACACTTTTATGATTGGAATCATGAACCGATGGTTGCAGTGGTATTCCATTGAATGTATAGAGTCCTTCAATTCTAGATCCCAAGGTGAAAGAATATCTCATGTGAGATTCGATAGGCCAGGTGAGGAAATTTTATTTTATGAGGGAAACTCTCATCCCTTTGTCTTCCAAGGGAGATATAGATACCAAGTTTTTCTTTAATACTGGAACATACACTACTATGAAGAAGAAAAAAATCCCCCGAGTCCAAATTAAATTTAATAGAACCAAAACCCTTCACAGGATATGTAGAGTCGTCCCCAAGGATGATCTTTAGATTTGTCTCCCTCTCAACCAGATTTTAGAGGACTTTCTGATACCTAGAGAAAATTATAGAATCCCCACTATTTACCAGCCACCTATCACATGAATCTGGAGGAGAGTAAATAGAAAGAGTAGAAATAAGAATAAATTCAGATTTTGAAGCAACAACATTGTTTTCATACTTGAAGTTCCTGTTAGAGTCGGTATCTTCATCCCTCCATCAGAGATCAAATTTCTCTTGTTGCATTTAATTTTAGGTGTCTCACTTAGTTTAGTCAGCTGCATTCCATTAGGAGCATGGATCATCTGACGGAAGGGTCTTGTCACTCATATCCATCATGTCATGTACCTTCTGGTCCGTGTTTGTACATCGAAATCATTTACAATCATTTACAGTCATTTTTGGTCTCTTGGTCAACAAAGAGTCATTTTAGGGTTTTTAGTCTCATTAGGTCTAGGGTTTCATTAATTTAGGCTTAAGAATGAATAATAATGTCAGCAGGCACATGAGGGAGGTTCGAATAAGGTATCAATGCAAAAATTTCATCGTCATAATGCTTGATACTGATTTTTCTTCAAAACTCTGTTTTGAAGAAAAATTGTCTGTTTTATCCATTTGTAATAAATGCAATGTAATTTTCAAAGTTTTTTCAGTTGTAAAGTTCTTCAAGCGTAGCCTTGGTCACCTTTGCTAAAATCCCATGCCAGTTATCACTGCAAAGAAAGACAAGAGATTTTTCATTCAGCTCAAAAATCATAAAGGAAACAAAAACAAAGTTTATGTGAAAAGTGTCAAAGTCCAAACATTACAAAGGTGGGTTTTTTTCAAATCAAAAATAAAAAATCCTTTGTATACATAAGATCTTTCCAAATGCAAAACTTCATTTGCACGCCAAAGTAATCAAAGAGCCAAGATAAATAGTGGAGGAAGCAAAAAAGTGTTTGAAGGTCGAAACTGTGGGTGAGTTTACTGTCGCGGCACATTGGGTGTTGAGCGCGACGCACTGGTTGAGCGCGGTGCACAGAGCCGCTCACCTCAATGCAAAGTTGAACTGGTGTGACGCACACAATGGTCGCGGTGCACTGGGCCACTGTCGCGGCGCATAGGGCCGAAACACAAAATTTGTTGCCATTTCCCTCAATCATAAAAACAAATCGGCCTCCTTTGTTCCAAGTAAGTTTATGAGACTTTGAAATTTCCATTAACAATGTTTGGTGTTGTTTGAAGTTGAATATGAGAGTTGGAATGCTAAAAAATTTAAACCCTATTCCCTTGTTGAAGTACCTCCTTAGGGTTTTGAAATTGAAGTTTGAAATTAATTGTGGTGCCAAATACTCTATTTCCCCACCTTGTTTATTCCTTCCCTCACTGTAATCCTATCATTACAGTTCATCCCCTATTCCCTTATATCCCAAGCCACTCATACCATCTCATTCCTATTTTCCCTATCCATAAATCATTTCATTTCTCATCATTTTCCCTTTCCCATTCCATTTGTAAAAAATTCCCAAACCCCAAGTTTCCTAAAAAGTTAAGTGGTTGTCCATTGTCCCTAAGTTTGTCAAATTAAAAGCTTTCAAAAAAGGAAAATTCCACTTGATAAGACCCCATTTTCCCCATTGCCCTATATCTCCTACAGTCCCTCCCCTTTGACACACATTTGGAAACTAAAACAAAGCTCCAACTTCTCATTTTCCTCTCATAAAAGCCAAACATAAACCTTGAAACACCATGGGGACAGACACTGATACATCATATGACAGAGATAGTGATTCTACCACTGAGCTACATGCACCTAGAAGGCCTCGTAAAGGTGGCAAACATGTGAGAGAAGAGCCCACCTCATTGACTCAATTGCAGGCTTGCCCACTTGCCATGGCATGTTTTCGAGAGCAGTCATGTTATCAGTATTGTGAAATGATTGCTAGGATCCATCATCATTAGGAGTTGGCTCATTTGTTTGTATTGAATTTACATGATGGTCAGGTAACTCTTGCTGGTGTAAATTTCACTTTGACACCAGAAACCATTTCTCAAGCAACCGGGATACCGAATGTGGGTGAACAGTGGAACAAAAGATAGCAGGTGGAAAGAGTACATTATGAACCATACATTAGGCCTAGCTTTGTGAGGCAGCTCAGCAAAGTGTTCCCATTCCGGTTCCTGAAAGAATCCTATGCACCTCTGATGAAACTCATTATCAGATACTTCAGTTGTGAGGGCCGGTTTTCATGCCTCTATGCCTACCAAATCAGGTTATTGATGCATTTCACGAGAGTGAGGATGATGAAAATACCTTATTTCATGTGTTATAATATCGAGAGAATGACCACTCTTGTGCAGAAGAAAACTCCCAAGCAGCAGTACAACAATATTTATCACTATGCACTCATCAAGATCGTGGGTGTACATCAGCTTGGATTGCAGGGTATCTCATGGGAGGATTTCATTTCCCGTGATTTCTTCACAGTTCCTCAGGTTCCTCCGGAATTTTTTCATGAGCCAGGTGAACCTTCACATCAACTTGAAGGTCACGAGACAGAGCCTATCAGTGTGCCAGTGTTTGTTACTTATCAGAGAGGCACCAGAGTAATATTTGCATCAGCCCGACGAGTACTATCTCCACCTGGGGTGGAAGGGGTCTCGTTGCCGTCATCAGCAGAACAGGTATAGGTAAAGGGAAAAGGTAAGAAGCCTATGCAGGATGAGGACCCTTCAGGAGGCCAGGATACTGATTTCATATTGATTGATGAGGATTTGAGCTCTCCAAGCTCAAAGTTTAGATAGACCATTCAGGAGCAGAAGGCAGAGATTGACACCTTAACCGTCAAGTTGCAGAGAGCTCAATGGATCATAGACTACCTATAGTAGTGAAACAAACAATTGGAGGATCAACAAACAATCATGGAGTTGCAAAACATCCGTGAGAACCGGCAAGTTGCCCGAAGAAGCCAAACCGAGATGACACCCATTGAGCAGGAGATTGAGGCTGATAGAGAGACTTGGCTTGAGAGGGTCAAAATTAATCTTGAGAAGTTGTTGGAGAAGGAAAACAAGGAAAATAACATGCTCAGGCACATGAAGAACCACTATTGGGCACGAAATCATGTTTGCAAAGCAAGGATCAAGATCCTGAAAGCAAGGCTAAGAAGGGTACTAAAGCGTCGTAAAAGGCATGATAGACTCCAAATTTTGGCCGAAGCTTCTTTGGCCCAGCATAGTGCTTTATGGTGGACATTCAGCCCAAATTTCAAGAAATTTGGGAAAATTTTTGTCAATTTTGAATTTTTTGGCCTAAAAACAGATTTTCTTGCCCGACGCGTAGCGCCACTTGGTGCGCGCTTATAATTGGCAGCTCTTTTGGAGGAAAGCTTTGCATTTCTAGATTTTTCATGAAAATTTATGCATGCCTACCCATTACCTAAGGATTTCATTAAGTTTTGGGTTGCCTAAAGGGTCAAAAACACCTAAAAAATGACGTTTCTGCCACTTTTTGGACACACAAGAAGCAGTGTTGGGAGATTGGATTTTTGGAGGGGAAAATGGAAACCAAATTCAGTAATTCCACTTGGGTTGGAAAGTAGACAGGAAGGGATTTCCAATGAGATATCCTTCACTCAATTTGGACTTCAGGAAGGCCCTCACAAGCAGCCTCAAAGTTGTGCTACGCATAGAGATTTCAGGCGCGGCGCATTGGGAAATTTGGCCTATTTTTCACTCAGCAGCTCATATTTTCGCCTATTTTTGGCTAGTTTGACTTTTTCATGTAACTCTTGATGTAACTTGATGTAATTTCATGACAATGATGTAATTTTGGCACATTTTTACTCATCTTAGTAGATTCATTCACCAAAAGGTGAAATGTAAGTGAATGAATCAATTTCCTATCATATAGAGGCAAGTTGTTTCATTGCCTATTTTCCAGTTCTTAGTTTATATATGGTTGAAACAGCTCCTAGAATGATGAGCTTGACCCCTAGAGGCATGGGGATGAGTTATGCTTGTCTATATCATGTAATTCTTGAGTCATTTTCAGGGTTGGACACTTGGGATTGCTTGGCACTTCATTGTACATTTCATCTCTGCAATTTTGGCAAAGGAATAGACCAGGGTTTGCAGCACTCTTTGGGATCCATGTGGCTCTGTGTTTTGATGGTGTGTTTCTCTATGTGATTTTAAGTTCATTGATGTTTATGTGTATCATTTCCATTCTCCTTTCTTCTTAAATTAAACAAATGAGTTATAAAGGTGGAATTCATTAGATTGCTTTGCTCTACCTTCGGTTTTGTTTAATTTTCCATGTTTTCATTTGTTTGAAGATGATTCTTGAAATCCTATTGCCCTCTTTAGCTCCTCACCGGTCTAAAACTATCCATTCATTCAATTCAAAGCATCAAGACAATTTCCTTCCTTTCCCCATTCAGAACTCTACAAAAACTAGGCCTCATCCCCGAACCCAAAACTGCCTTTCCCTTTGTTTCCAACAAAACCCCCAAAATCAAAATAAAAATCCTTCACCTATATACCTAGCGTAAAATCAGCCTTTATTTCAAGTCATCTCAAGCCTTATTGATTATCTTTGCTGAGATTGACCCGGAGAGAACCCTCTCCTGATCTGGTAGGGCTAGCTACCAGACTGAGCGTGGTTTGATGTTACCCTGAACTCTGCCTTCTTTTAGCTTGAGGTAGATTTAGGCAATAACATAGTGGCGACCATACTGGGGAATAAAATGGTTTTCTTGTTAGTGTTATTTGTTTTATAAGCTACAGACGGAGCCTGAAGTTATGCGAGGTAGCCTTCGAAACGCTCTTGCTTTGCATTAGCGAACGTAGATAAACGCTGCTTCAGTCAATCTCCGGTCTAGTTTGTAAACGTGACACTTGAATTGTAAATTTCCCCCAGTACATAAGATCGTTCTGGACTTTTGGGTGATGAGTCTAGAATTTGATAGGCTGAACAAGTTGGTTTTGTCCCTTTTATTTTTGAAAATAATTCAACACACTGGCTTCCAGAAGACATACTAGAGCAAATCTGTATCCCGATCCACCTCCAGTGTATGAAAATCCCAATCTTATTTCAAGAATTCTTCATCGAGAAAGTCCTGTGATTCCTCTATTAAAATCTCATTCATTTCCCGCTATTTTTGAGTACCTTGAAGATCTTGAATTTGACGAACAATTTGAGTTTTCGTTGTTTGAGACGAAGTCTGAAAGTGCTATTGGTTCTATGGTCATAAATCCAGAGTTTATCAAGTATCTTGAAATTGAACAGGCTAATAGATCCATTGATAGTTACATCTTGAATATTCAAAATTACATTGTGGCAACAAACATTCCTGAGTTTATAGAGTCTGCATCCGAAACACTTGGGCCATCAGCAGTGACTTCCAATTCACAGGTTCATACCGAGCCTCCTTTCATTCCTACCATTCTGGTGCAACCATCTATTTTTGATCAACAATCTGCAATAGTATCGCGTCCATCGACACCTCATACATCAACTGCTCCGACTCCTCCCATATTTCCAAATCCGATTGTAAATCCAGCAAGAGCAATGGCTGCCCGATTTTCACCTCTTGTGTTGCCTCAAAACTTGGATGACATGTCCGCTGATTATCAAAGTAAGATTCCATTGTTTGATGGTACTCCTCAAAGTGTTTCTGCTCAGCAACATGTTGATAGAATGGCAGATTTCTTTGACCTTCATGAGATCGATGCAGAAAATGCGACCATGAGATTATTTGTGCAAACCTTTGGAGGTGAAGTAAGAAAGTGGTTCAGAGCTTTGCAGCCTAGGAGTATTGCTACATTGGCTGAGCTTCAGAGACAATTCCTAGATTGAAGGGAAGTAAATAAATATCCTCTTTAGATCACTTCTGAATATACCAAGATCAAGCAGAACGTTGGTGAGTCTGTCCAAGATTATTGTATTAGGTTTAATGCAGTTTACAATGGAATTCCTGATGATTTAAGGCCATCTAGAAGGTCAGATTTGCTTAAATTTCCGGATGGTTTTGATCTGGACATGGCCTATCAACTACGAGAAAGAGATCCGGCCACTTTGGAGGACATGCAGAAAATTGCAGTGAGTGTTGAAGCTAATTTGAATGACAAGAGAGCTAGATTGAGAGCTGAAAAGAAAGTAGTAATAAAGGAAGAGGCTTCTACTTCAGATCAAGTACTTCACAAGGTGGAAAAGATGATTGAAATATTAAAAATTGATAAGACTGAACCGCAGATTATAAATCCTAACTTCCGTGGCCAGCAACAACTACAATTCAGGATCAAACAACAAGAGCAGTGAGCACAAGAACTGCCAGTACAACAGCAGGTAAAGACACCTTTACAGCAGAATTTTGTTGGTCCGAAATCAAATGATGAAGATAATGTAATAGGATAAGAGAATCACTTCTTTAAACCTGATGATATGCCAACCTTTATCACTGAAGATGAGGAGTATGCAGAAAGCTCAGTTGTACAAAAAGACGAGGATTTCATCTTGGAAAATGAGACAGCTCTTAAAGAAGAGTCGGATGAGTATCAGAAGGGTTATATGAATGCTTTGTCCACCCAGCAACGTCAATATTCACTTATAAATAGAGATGTGCCTATCAATCCAATCCAAAAGAGAAAGGAAGTTTCAGCACCAAATAATGATGCACCTATTGCACAAAAGAAGGGAAAAGAGATAGCTAATCCTACTACTAGAAAATCCCCATCAGCAAATGAAAGATCTAATCAGCCAATTGTATCGAGGGAGAAAGCTGAAAAGAAGGATGTTCCAGCCAAAGAGGTAGAAAAAACTTCAGTTTTTAACTTAGAGAGTGAAATTGCTAAGTTAAAAGTTTCCATTCCTTTGACTGAATTGATGAAGAATAGCAGTTATAAGGGTCAGGTGTCTAAAATTCTGAATTTCGATCCAATGTCTGATATGGTGAATGTGGAAGATGATCAACCTGAGTTGATATTTGGACCAGAATTGGACGGTGAGTCTCCAGATAGTGATGTGCCTCCTTTTTATATCAACTTTAGATTGCATGATTTTGTGTTACATAACGCCATGTTTGATTCCAGAGCATCTCATAATCTCATGCTGAGAGCAATCATGGAGAAATTAGGATTGGACATCACTAGGAAGTATCATGATATTTATTATTTCGATTCTAGTAGAGTAAGATGCATTGGGATTATCAAAGATTTGATGGTTAGTTTAGATCAGATTCCAACTAAGAATGTTTTGATGGATGTGGTTGTGGTGGATATTCCTCCTAGATTTGGCATGCTTCTTTCCAGATCTTGGGGAGCGAAATTGAAGGGAACATTTCAGCTTGATTTCTCCTATGCTACCATTCCTATGTTTGGTCAGATGAGAAGATTATATCGGGATCAAAAGATGAAATATATGATCACTAGCAGGAGAAACCGGTAAATCATCCAATTAATTATGTACATACAGATTTAGAGTCATTTGTTTTGTATTCAGATAGTTTCAATGATGTAAATAGTCAGTTAGTTGAAGCAGAGGACATTCTAGAAATCACCGAAAATTTTAGAGAGGTTTTGAAGAAAGAAAGACAAGAACTTGAAAGTTCCGCTGAGCAATCAGCCTTCCAACAGCAACAAAAAGTTGATGGACAGCAAGCAGAAATAACAGAGAAAACGAAATTTCAGCACTTGGAAGAAGATGAAGATGGTTTGTGGACCATGGATTTTGATGGTGCAATAGGGAGTGATGGTGCTGGAATTGGAATTTGGGTACGCAACCCTTTTTCTGCCCCATACAAGGTACCGAGTAATTTAAGGGTTTGTTCTTATAAATTAGCTTTTGATTGTTCGAATAATGAGGCAGAATACAAAGCTTTGATTGTTGGTCTGAAAATTATTAGAAAGTTGAATGCTAAGAGGATTGCAGTGTATGGAGACTCCGAGTTGGTAATTAAGCAACTGAAAGGTGAATTCCAAGCTAAGAATCCTCGAATGCGGGCTTACCGAAATGCTATTCTTGATATCTTGAAATTTTTTTCAGACTATACTTTGACTTGTATCCCTCGTATTCAGAATGGTATTGCAGATGCACTTGCAAAGGTAGCGAGTAATTTGAAGATTCTGATGAAGTCAAGTAACAAATTTGAAATTCATGTGAAACGTCGTCCGACTGTCTCGGACAATCAAAGGTATTGGCAAGTATTCCAAAATGATGATGAGATTGATGAATTTTTGCAAAACGAAGGCAAATTCAAAGACACTTCAATTGATATGGAGCATGATGATGGTGAGGCTAATGTGCAAGTAAATCAGATGGAAGTGTTGCAGCTGAAAGATAATTTCATTCCTAAAGTTCTAATACCTTTAGAGGAGCTCTTCGATCAAGATGACGTAGCTAAAAAACAAACCTTGCGGCCAACTGAAAAGGGAGTTGAAGATGTGAACATTGGATCAGCTGAGAATCCAAAGATGGTGAAATTGTCCAAAGCATTGCCACCGAAGGTAAAAGAAAAATATGTTAGTTTATTGTCTTCTTTTGCTGATGTATTTGCTTGGGACTATTCAGATTTGAAGACATATGATACCAATATAATTCAACACACCATTCCTATTAAGCCAAATCAAAATCCTTTCAGGCAGAAGTTGAGAAGGATAAATCCAAAGTTGCTGCCCTCAATTGAAAAGGAAGTCAATCGGTTGTACAAGGCTGGTATCATTTTTCCTATAAGATTTTCAGATTGGATTTCCAATTTGGTGCCCGTACGTAAGAAGACAGGTGAGATTTATTTGTGCATTGATTTTAGGAATCTGAATAAGGTTTCTTTGAAAGATAATTATCCATTGCCCAAAATGGATCACATACTTCAGTGAGTAGTTGGAGCATCTCGTATGTCGCTGCTCGATGGTTATTCCGGGTATAACCAAATTCTGGTCCATGAGGATGATAGAGACAAAACAACGTTCACCACTCCATGGGGAACTTTCCATTATGCTAAAATGCCTTTCGGTTTGAAGAATGCTGGTGCAACATTTCAGCAAGCAATGGATATGGCATTTTCAAATGAGAAGGATGTTTTCCTAGTTGTGTATCTTGATGATTTGACATTATTTTCTAATTCTGATGAAGAGCACCTTTACCATTTGAAGATTGTTTTTCAGCAATGTAGAAAGTATGGTGTGTCGCTCAATCCAAAGAAGAGTTTGTTTGCCATGGATGAGGGCAAACTTCTTGGTCACATAATATCAAAAGATGGCATTCACATTGACCCAGCTCGAGTAGAAGCTATTCAGCAAATTGATCTTCCCCGGAACAAAAAGGAGATCCAATCCTTCAATGGTAATATGAATTTATTACGTCGCTTTGTGCCTAATCTTGCCGAACATCTAAGAGAGATTACAAACATGCTTAAGAAAGACAGTGTAGTGAAGTGGACCGAGGAGGCGGTAAAGTCTTTCAATTTAGTGAAGTTGATTCTTTCTTCAGCTCTGGTTTTGATCAGCCCGGATTATACTCAGGATTTTATTTTGTTTTCATTTTCCTCAGAGCATACTATGGCAGCAGTATTAATGCAGAAAAGAGATGAGCATGAAAAACCAATTGCTTTTTTCAGCCGAACCATAAGAGATGCAGCCTTAAAGTATAACATCATTGAAAAGCAAGCTCTTGCTTTAGTGAAAGCATTGAAAGATTTTCGGGTATATATTCTGCATTCTCATATTCTTGCTTATGTTCCTAACGCTGCTGTTAAGGATGTTTTAGTACAAACAGATCCAGAAGGGAGACGAGCCAAATGGATTGCTTCCTTGTTGGAGTATGATGTGGAGATAAAGCCTACAAAGCTTATCAAAGGACAAAGGCTGGCTAAGCTAATGGCTGAAACAAATTTACATGCCTTGGACATTAATCTCATTGCTACTATGTCCGAGGAGAATGAGGAAATTTCATCAGTTCAGGTATCATAAATCTTTGTGCTTTCTCCTTGGTATTCAGATATTGTATATGTGCTTCAAAATTTGTCACCACCGCCCGGCATGGCTAGAAACAAAAGTAGAACTCTGAAATTGAAAGCTGCTAAGTTTTGTATTTTGAATAATTCACTCTATTGGAAAGATCCCGGTGGTGTTTTGCTGAATTGTTTGGTTGAAGAAGAAGCAAAGCAGGTTATGGAGGATTTTCATAAGGGAGATTGCGGGGGTCACCTTTTTTGGAAAACAATTATCAACAAGATTTTGAGAGCGGGATATTATTGGCTGACGCTTTTTGCTGATGTGTATAAGACTGTCAAAAGTTGTCATGAATGTCAGATTTTTGAAGGGAGGAAGAAATTGCAGCCTTTGCCGGTTAAGCCCATTGAGGTAAGCGCTCCTTTTCAGAAATGGGGTTTGGATTTCATTGGCGAGATTCATCCTGCTTCTTCAGCTCAGCATAGGTGGATCCTCACAGCGACATATTATTTCACGAAATGGATTGAAGCGATTCCCACCAGGCAAGCTACGGATTCAGTAATAATTTCATTCCTTGAGAATAATATTTTGTCTTGTTTTGGTTGCCTGAATAAGTTAATTACTGATAACGCAGCAGCTTTCAAATCAAAATGGATGGTTGAGTTTTGTAACAAGTATCACATCATTTTGGGACACTCAACCGCTTATCATCCACAAGGCAACGGATTGGCGGAGTCTTCGAACAAATATTTGGTCAACATCATTAAAAAGTTGTTGGAAATAAACAAGAAAAGTTGGCATAAGAAGTTGGTTAATGCACTTTGGGAAGATCGAGTGATTCAGAAGAAATCCATTGGTATGTACCCTTTTGAGCTAGTATATGGAGTTGACACGGTGTTTCCTACCTCTCTCGCAGTTCCAGTGGTCAAAATTATACAGGAAGCTGGCAGTGAAGATGATCATATGCAAAGAAGAATAAATCAAATGATCCATTTGTAGCAGACGAGAGAAGAATTTTTCCAAAACACATTCAAGCTGCAAGAGATAATTAAGAAAATATATGACAGAAAAGCCAAAGCGGACAAATTTCAATTGGAAGAAGTGGTGCTGAAATGGGATGCAAGAAACAAGGAAAAGGGTAAGCATGGTAAGTTTGAAAATATCTAGAAAGGACCCTTTAAAATTGCTGCATATCGGGGTGAGAATGATTTTCTTCTGAAAGATATGAATGGGGAAGATTGTCCAGGAGGGCCGGTCAATGGTCGGCTGCTCAAGCAGTATCATTTCTGAAATGTTTTCTGCTGTTTACATTGTCACTGTACATACCGTTTATTTCAGTTTCATTGCAAGTGTGTGCTGTGATCTTTTCTTCAGTTTGGGGCCCAAAGTGAAGGCTATAACTCTGAAGATTGATTTCAGCTTTGGTTTGAATTTGTCGAGTCAGCTCTTTCAGTCATTTTGGTTTCAAAATTGAGTCAGTTTGAGTCAAATTTTCAGTCAATAAAATGAGTCAAAAGTCTTGTGTTGATTTGTTGAAGTTATGGACTCCATAGCCAAATGGATGAAGGCACTGCCTACTCTCCCAGAAATCTATAGTTCTTGGCACCTCCAAGGAGCTACCATCCCCATTGGAGCCAATGTTAGAGTTGGTATCTTCATCCCTCCGTCAGAGATCAAATTTCTCTTGTTACATTTCATTTTAGGTGTCTCACTCAGTTTAGTCAGCTGCATTCCATTAGGAGCATGGATCATCTGACGGAAGGGTCTTTTCACTCATATCTCTCATGTCATGAACCTGCTGGTCCGTGTCTGTTCATCGAAATCATCCACAGTCATTTACAGTCATGTTTGGTCTCTTGGTCAACAGAGATTCATTTTAGGGTTTTTAGGTCTCATTAAGTCTAGGGTTTCATTAATTTAGTTTTCATGATGACTAATAATGTCAGCAGGCACATGAGGGAGGTTCGAATAAGGTATCAATGCAAAAATTTCATCGTCATAATGCTTGATACTGATTTTTCTTCAAAACTCTGTTTTGAAGAAAAATTGTCTGTTTTATCCATTTGTAATAAATGCAATGTAATTTTCAAAGTTTTTTCAGTTGTAAAGTTCTTCAAGCGTAGCCTTGGTCACCTTTGCTAAAATCCCATGCCAGTTATCACTGCAAAGAAAGACAAGAGATTTTTCATTCAGCTCAAAAATCATAAAGGAAACAAAAACAAAGTTTATGTGAAAAGTGTCAAAGTCCAAACATTACAAAGGTGGGTTTTTTTCAAATCAAAAATAAAAAATCCTTTGTATACATAAGATCTTTCCAAATGCAAAACTTCATTTGCACGCCAAAGTAATCAAAGAGCCAAGATAAATAGTGGAGGAAGCAAAAAAGTGTTTGAAGGTCGAAACTGTGGGTGAGTTTACTGTCGCGGCACATTGGGTGTTGAGCGCGACGCACTGGTTGAGCGCGGTGCACAGAGCCGCTCACCTCAATGCAAAGTTGAACTGGTGTGACGCACACAATGGTCGCGGTGCACTGGGCCACTGTCGCGGCGCATAGGGCCGAAACACAAAATTTGTTGCCATTTCCCTCAATCATAAAAACAAATCGGCCTCCTTTGTTCCAAGTAAGTTTATGAGACTTTGAAATTTCCATTAACAATGTTTGGTGTTGTTTGAAGTTGAATATGAGAGTTGGAATGCTAAAAAATTTAAACCCTATTCCCTTGTTGAAGTACCTCCTTAGGGTTTTGAAATTGAAGTTTGAAATTAATTGTGGTGCCAAATACTCTATTTCCCCACCTTGTTTATTCCTTCCCTCACTGTAATCCTATCATTACAGTTCATCCCCTATTCCCTTATATCCCAAGCCACTCATATCATCTCATTCCTATTTTCCCTATTCTCATTTGCAAAATTTCCCAAATCCCAAAAATCCGGTGGTTGTCCATTGTCCCTAAGTTTGTCAAATTAAAAGCTTTCAAAAAAGGAAAATTCCACTTAACAAGACTTCATTGTTCCCACTGCCCTATATCTCCTACAGTCCCTCCCCTTTGACACACATTTGGAAACTAAAACAAAGCACCAAATTCTCATTTTCATCTCATACAAGCCAAACATAGACCTTGAAACACCATGGAGACAGACACTGATACATCATATGACAGAGATAATGATTCTACCACTGAGCTACATGCACCTAGAAGGCCTCGTAAAGGTGGCAAACATGTGAGAGAAGAGCCCACCTCATTGACTCAATTGCAGGCTTGCCCACTTGCCATGGCATGTTTTCGAGAGCAGTCATGTTATCAGTATTGTGAAATGATTGCTAGGATCCATCATCATTAGGAGTTGGCTCATTTGTTTGTATTGAATTTACATGATGGTCAGGTAACTCTTGCTGGTGTAAATTTCACTTTGACACCAGAAACCATTTCTCAAGCAACCGGGATACCGAATGTGGGTGAACAGTGGAACAAAAGACAACAGGTGGACAGAGTGCATTATGAACCATACATCAGGCCTAGCTTTGTGAGGCAGCTCAGCAGGGTGTTCCCATTCCGGTTCCTAAAGGAATCCTATGCGCCTCTGATGAAACTCATTATCAAATATTTCAGTTGTGAGGGCTGGTTTTCACGCCTCTATGCCTACCACATCAGGTTATTGATGCATTTCACCAGAGTGAGGATGATGAACATTCCTTATTTCATGTGTCGGAATATCGAGAGAATGACCACTCTTGTGCAGAAGAAAAATCCTGAGCAGCAGTACAACAGTATTTATCACTATGCACTCATCAAGATCGTGGTTATACATCAGCTTGGATTGCAGCGTATTTCATGGGAGGATTTCATTTCCCATGATTTATTCACAGCTCCTCAAGTTCCCCCGGAGGTTTTCCATGATGCAGGTGAACCTTCACATCAGTATGGAGGTCAGGAGGCAGAGACTACTAGTGTGCCGACATATGTCACATATCAGAGAGGCACTAGAAGATTATTTGCAGCAGCCCGACGAGTACTATCTCCACCTGGGGTGGAAGAGGTCTTGTTGCTGTCATCAGCAGCACAAGTACAAGATAGAGGTAAGAGGCCTATGCAGGATGAGGGCCCTTCAGGAGGCCAGGATATTTATTTTGTACTCATTGATGAGGATTTGAGCTCTCCAAGCTCAAAGTTGAGAGAGACTATTCAAGAGCAGAAGGCGGAGATTGACACATTGACCGTCAAATTGTAGAGAGCCCAATGGATCATAAAATACCTGGAGAAGCGAAACAAACATTTGGAATATCAGCAAACAATCATGGAGTTGCAAAACATTCGTGAAAACCGGCAAGCTGCCCAAAGAAGCCAAATAGAGATGACACCCATTGAGCGGGAGATTGAGGCTGATAGAGAGACTTGGCTTGAGAGGGTCAATATTCATCTTGAGAAGCTGTTGGAGAAGGCAAACAAGGAAAAGGACATGCTCAGACACATGAAGAACCATTATTGGGCGTGAAATCATGTTTGCAAAGCAAGGATCAAGACCTGAAAGCAAGGCTAAGGAGGGCACTAAAGCATTGTAAAAGGCATGATAGACTCCAAATTTTGGCCGAAGCTTCTTTGGCCCAGCATAGTGCTTGATGGTGGACATTCAGCCCAAATTTCAGCAAATTTGGGAAAAATTTTGTCAATTTTGAATTTTTTGGCCTAAACACAAATTTTTCCGCCTGACGCGTAGCGCCACTTGGCGCGCGCTTATAATTGGCAGCTCTTTTGGAGGAAAAATTTGCATTTCTGGATTTTTCATCAAAATTTATGCATTTCTACCCATTACCTAAGGATTTTGACAAGTTTTGGGTTGCCTAAAGGGTCAAAAACACCCTAAAAATGACCTTTCTGCCCCTTTTTGGACACACAGGAAGCAGTGTTGGGAGATTTGATTTTTGGAGGGTCAAATGGAAACCAAATTCAGAAATTCCACTTGGGTTGGAAAGTAGACAGGTAGGGATTTCCAACGAGCTATCCTTCACTCAATTTGGACTTCAGGAAGGCCCTCAAAATCAGCCTCAAAGTTGTGCTACGCATAGATATTTCAGGCGCGGCGCATTGGGAAATTTGGCCTATTTTTCACTCAGCAGCTCAGATTTTCGCCTAGTTTTGGCTAGTTTGACTTTTTCATGTAACTCTTGATGTAACTTGATGTAATTTCATGACTTTGATGTAATTTTGGCACATTTTTACTCATCTTAGTAGATTCATTCACCAAAAAGTGAAATGTGAGTGAATGAATCAGTTTCCTATCATATAGAGGCAAGTTGTTTCATTGCCTATTTTCCAGTTCTTAGTTTAGATATGGTTGAAACAGCTCCTAGAATGGTGGGGTCGACCCCTAGAGGCATGGGGATGAGTTAGGCTTGTCTATATCTTGTAATTCTTTAGTCATTTTCAGGGTTGGACACTTGGGATTGCTTGGCACTTCATTGTACATTTCATCTCTGCAATTTTGGCAAAGGAATAGACCAGGGTTTGCAGCACTCTTTGGGATCCATGTGGCTCTGTGTTTTGATGGTGTGTTTCTCTATGTGATTGTAAGTTCATTGATTTTTATGTGTATCATTTCCCTTCTCCTTTCTTCTTAAATTAAACAAATGAGTTATAAAGGTGGAATTCATTAGATTGCTTTGCTCTGCCTTCAGTTTTGTTTAATTTTCCATGTTTTCATTTGTTTGAAGAGGATTCTTGAAAGCCTCTTTCCCTCTTCAGCTCCTCACCAGTCTGAACTATCCATTCATTCAATCCAAAGCATCAAAACAATTTCCTTCCTTGCCCCATTCAGAACTCTGCAAAAACTAGGCCTCATCCCCAGACCCAAAACTGCCTTTCCCTTTGATTCCAACAAAACCCCCAAAATCAAAATCAAACTCTTTTACTTATATACCTAGCCTAAAATCAGCCTTTATTTCAAGTCATCTCATGCCTTATTGATTATTTTTGCTGAGATTGACAAGGAGAGAGCCCTCTCTGATGCAGTGGGAGCTAGCTACGGGCTGACGTAGTTTGATGTTACACTTTGAACTACTTGCCTTCTTTCGGCCCAAAGGTAGATTTAGCGGTAACACAAGGCATTATTCATGGCTATGGATGCCTCAAATATTTCTTTAGGCTCTAGATGCATCAAAATATTTCTTTATGACTTAAAGCATGGCCTTCTTCTGTAGATCCCTTCCAATACCATGGGGTCGACACCTACTACTCAAAAAACCTAGTTGCACTGACATCCCTAATATAGGCCAAGGATAACTTTGAGAGTGTGATGGTGGTTGTTTAAGGCATATTTTTTGGTCCTAAATGGATCAAGTTTTCCTTTAGGGCATAAGGTTCATGTTTTCTTCCATTATCATGTCTAGGACGTCAAAACCCATGCTAGAGATGACATTATTAGACTTGGATACCAAAAATATTTCCTTATGGATTAAGGGTAAGGTTTCCTCCTCGATCATGTTCGAAATTACCATAACCCAAATCTAGTTCTAAAACCATTTCAATAAACCATATCCCATCTTAAAGGCCAAAGGGTCATATGTTGTGGTTTTAAGTCCTTGTTTTTTTCTCTTCATCCTTAAAATCTAACTTTAGGGCTTAAGGCCCATCTTCCTTCCCATAACCATTGTTAAGGAAATGAGAGTCATACTAGAGCTCAAAACCTTCTAATGGTTGCCATATACAAAATAAGAGAGAAATAATACTCTGAAGACATTACATGTGGTGGTTCAAAACATTATTCCTGAAGTTGGATGCCTAGAAGCTCACTTTAGTTCCTAAGGCTTGATCTTCCTCCCTTGACCGTGTCTAATTCCCCAAACCTTATACTTGATGCTAAAAACCTTCAAATGTTGTCCATATTTCAACTCAATAGAAAAAAATACCTCACATAGATATCATTTATGGTGGTTTGAGGAGTCATTCATGGCTCTTGAGCCCTATAATCTATTTTTTAGGCCTCAACGAGAAAGTTCGATCACTTGACCTTGATCCAAGTCTTTAAACCAATACCTACCTCTTTAGAAACCCAAACAATGCTAATATGCCCACTAAGAGGAAAATGATACACTTGGAAGATCATGTATGTGGTTTTAAGGTGTTTTTCTTGGCCTTGGGTGCATGGAATAATCCTTAAAGGCCTAATTCATAAGTTCCTTGCTTGCACCACTTTGAGGAACCCTTGACCCATAACTTATGCTTGAAAAGTAGAATGGTATGCAACAACTCCACTTGGAACACAAATATATCCTATTGAGGTAATGTATTTTCTTGTTCTTTAATTCATATAATCTTCATTCATGACCTAAGCCTAAGTTACCCTCCAACAACCCACTTATATCTAGAACCCCAAGACCCATAACTAGTTTTAAACACTTCATAGTATCATTAATATCCCTACTTAGATAATAGGATATACTTAAGAGGTCAAGTGTAGTGGATTAAGGGGACATTCTTGAACCTTAATGCTTAAAAGCTTTCTTTATAGTACACAACCTAGGTTTACTCCTTAAATATGTAAGGCCTAAAGAATCTTGTGCTTAGTATATAAAATATGCTAATTGCACCCATGTCCCTAGTCAAAGGAAGGCATATCCTTGAGAGGTCTTTTGTTGTTTTTTCAAGTGTTTTTCATAACCATGTATTCCAAAAAGATTACTTTAGAGTCTAATCACTACATTTCCCTCCATGACCACATCAAAGGGTCTTGAGGCTCATAACTAGTGCTCAAATATTCTAATAATGCTCATACCCCTATTTGGAAGAGAAGGATGCCCTAGAGATGTCAAATGTGGTGGTATGAAGTGTTGGTATGAGACCTTGATACTAAGAAGCAACCTCTACATCGTAAGGCACAAGTTTCCATCCTTTAACATGTCAGAAATCCTAATACCCATACTTCATGTTTAAATCCTCTAATGTCATTGATATCCCCACTTGGAGGTGAAGGATATACATTGGGAAAAATAATTTAGTCACAAACACATATTTGCATTATTAGGAATGTGCATGCTTTGTATGATACATGTTAATTCGATTTTTTTGGGGCAGGAATGACAACTTTAACATACATGTGTTTTAGTACCCCAGATTTAGGTTTGGAATGAAAAATACATCAAAACCTCCATTTTTTCTAAATGGCTCTCAATATCTAGGTTTTTCATATTCTTTTTGAATAGGTTGCTATACAGATTCCAAATATATAGTTTTTTAAAATAATATTTTTTAACTAATTTTAATATATTTATATCTTTGATATATATATTAAAATTTTAAAACACATACATTAATCTAATAAAAAATATTGTTTATTTACTAAAAGCTCTCACTCATCCAAGGCCCTGTAAATTTGAGAATATAATGATTTTCATAATTAAAATAATAATGATAATATTTTAAAATTTGAAAAATAAACCTCCACAAAAACAATATGTTCTCTACAATTTTACAATTATTTTAAAGAAAATTTCATCATTTAAATATTAAACACCCACAATAAAAGACATGCATTATATTTTTCATGAAAATAGCATAGCAATATTATAAAATCTCCTATTTCACATAGTCATACACAAGCTCTATTGATAAAAATTATATAGTTAATCCAAGTTCCTTCCTTTCATCCTTTTACAACATTTTCAAATTGAAATTCTTATATTTCATCTTTTTACATTTATTCAATTTTTTTAAAATAAATTTAATTGTTAAAACACATAAAAACTATATCTCTTTTAATGAACTTTTTACAACTCTTTTAAATAATATTTATAATACTCTACAAAATATTTTTTTAAATTAATAACTTTCTTTCATACAACCCATTAAAAGTATCATAAAATATATTCAAAATTATTAATAAACCAACATTTTTATTCTTTATTAATGCAAGCACAATTAAATAAAGACTTTTTAAAAGGCATTGTCTACAAGGTGGAGGAATTTCCTGGAAATTCGTTTTTTCTTTTCTTTTTTTATGGTGGAAATATATTCAGCACAATTAAAAATCATTGAGACATCCAAAATCTTGAAATTTGATATTATAAGCTATATTTACAAAATTTCATATCAGATTTTATCAAAATCTTGTTAAAATTTCCATAATTTTCAAAGCAAATTTACAAACTGATTAAACTACAACTTTTTAAATCAACACACATTATTATCTTTAACGCCAAAATTATCTTGCTAATTTCATTTTCTAGCACAAAACTTGTCATGCTAACTTCATCATAACCTCCCCACGATTTTCCCACCAAACTTGTCTTATTAGCTCTATTATTCTAGGAGTAATTCATGGGCCTTGACTATTACGTTACTACATACAAATATATTCAAAATTAATCAAGTTACATTTCAGAGTGAAAATGATAACACTATTATACGCATGACACATTTTGTCTCGATTAATAACCGGAATAATACCATTGACATCAATTTATATCACTACTTTTAACATTTTCTGCACGCTATAAATCATGTATGTTTAATAATTACAAATTATTAGCCAAACTTTATGTTTGATAAATCTTTGGACAGTACAACAATGATTTATTTGGAATCGACTTACTTTCAAATATTTTGTTAACGGATATTTAATTACTTTTCTAAAAATAGATTTTACCATTAAAAAACTAATTAGATAATTTATTTTATTTTTTTATCATTTTTGGAGTGCCAAATCTCAATCATCTCAACAAAAAAAAAAAAAAACTTTGTTTTCAGTAAGTGATTTCAAAAAGGCTTCTTTATTATTGTCTTTCATGTCAATATCCGGTGAGACATGTAACAATAAATACAGCCAGAGGTATCATTCATACAGATCGGTTTTTGGATGATTTCAAATTAAATCTTATATGGACCTGTGGAGGCTGAGTAGTTGGTTGGTCATGATGATGAAGTCTAAACGAAAACCCTTCATTCATTTTAAATATGTTTGAGTATTTAATAATTCTAATTTATACTTATTTTGACAAAAATAAATTTTTTATTTATAAAATTTAATTTAATTTTGCTATAATAAAATAAAATTTTATCTATGAATTGTTGGAAATCAAGTTTATACTATTAAGGAAGACAACCATACAACAATTAAAATATATAAATTGTATAAATTATGAATACAAGATATATGTGGAAATCCATTTTTAGAGAAAACCACAAATTTTTTTTAATTGGATGAATGTGCAAACATCAACTTTAGTTACATCTAGTTTTGTAGGCACTGGCTTATAAGAGACACCAATCTCTCTTTCTTTGCAGGCACCAACCTGCTAGAAACACCAACCCTACTTCTTTGTAGGCACCAACTTACAGGAGACACCAACCCGCACTGCCACTCACATCCCCTTTTCATATATTTTAAAACTTAGATTCACAAGCACTTCAACTTAATTTCACTTAGACAACAACTTTTTAATCTCATGTTTATTCTCTTTCTATCAATCTTTACGTGGTTTAGCAAAAATTTAGCAAAAATTGGGGCACTTCGTTCTTATCACTTCTTGCAGTGTAGCTTCTTCTATTTTATTTTTCACGAACTACTACAACTTAGCCTATCCACTGTAGTCTTATGCACACATTGCATAAGAACACACACAACTTACTACATATTCCCTATTGCTTCACATGCATTTTCATTGTTTTCATATCATATGTTGTTATTGATATCTGCCTCAAATGGTGAGTTTCACATCCTCTTCATAGGCCCTACACTAGCATGAATCTTGTACAACATTGCTACTGTCAACAAAACTCCACTTGACCTTTAACTATATGTTTATATTTAAATCTTGCACGAGAGCTTTGGCCACGTTTCCTTGGTACCGTACCTTATGATCAACGCTATGATCATTCACTTAATCATGGGACTGCTTGAAACATATCAATTTTTGGATGACGATGGGTCTTACACACAACACTCATGAACAAAGAACGAGGTCCCATATACAATACTTCACTTGTCGACGAATTTCTAGTTCATCTACAAATGACAATCAATTTCTCCGCATATCGAATTGGTTCGCACTGTACCGCTCTTGCATCCATACAGCTTGAGTAGCCTCAATGGTTAAGAGCATGTGTTTCCTCCTAAGAGGTCACATGTTCAAAACCAGAGGGGGGTAGAGTATGTATGCCTTCATAGACTTAGCAGTAAAATTGCTACGCGGAGATGGGTCACTTGTCCTACAAACAAGGGGGTCTCATACACTAATTTGTTGTATGGCTTGGTTGTGACCTTAAAATTGGATAATAATAATAATAATATTTTTTTTTCCACCTAGTACCTCAGATCTGGAGATATCTTGCCATGTTAAGACAGACTCACTCCAATGACATGCATTGAGTGGCAGTGGGTATTTACGAAGCCCACAACATATTTATGGCAAGAATGATCTCCTAACATGGGACCCACTTCTTTACATCTTGTGCTTCAAGGAGCTAAATCCACCAATGCATCAATGCAAAAAAAAAAAAACTTTTCCAGGCAAGGTCTTGGCACATATCTCGAGGTTTGCCACATCAGGCTAGTGGGGGCAAATTAGAACCTACCACGTGGTGCCTTATGCCACCTCATCACTTCCACATTGTAATTTTCCAAGTCATACAAGCTCAAACGTAGCCTTTTACATTGAAATGACACTTCGATGCCCAGTGCCAAGGTACCCTGGGGAGGCACCCGCCACTACTATGTCCCATGCTACTTCATGCCAGCATGAACCAATCAGGACTTTCCACTTGGTTCCCTTTCCAACTCAATTTCCACATTACTCATTGTCACGTCATGTCAACTATCGAGCGATGTCGAGGGAGGTTTTTTACACATGTATCTAATGCCCGATACTCGGTGCCCTAATATGAGACCCACATGCCACTTCATCTAACATTTTTGAATCCATGTCGTTTGTTGCACCCAATCAGAGCTTGTCGCATGTCCAACTGCTGACATGTTTGTGCCACTTGTCCCCTGCTAATTGTCCATTTAACCAGTCAAAAGTGCCATTTTTTTGCCACATGTCACCCACAAATTCTCCATTTGACTGACCCAAAGTGTCATTTCTACCTACCACATGCCACACCCCGAGGTTGCCACATCATCACTTGTGCCATGTCACTACCACTCTGTCATCCATGTCGAGTGCTATGTCATACTAGCACCATGACATACTGACCTGGAGGATTCGATACCTTGGTATAATTAAGTTTCTTTAATCCTCTGTAATAACCACCTAATTATGTTTAATTAGCATCAATAATGGATTACTGGTTGATTAAGGCAAGCCTACTTTGTGGTAAAACATGGTTTTCTAGCTACATAAAAATTAGCCTTGTTTAAATTTTCACATATTGTACTAGGTTGTTCACCTTACTACCAATCCCTGGCCCATTAGGCATGTTCTTATCGCCTTGTGCCTATGAAATCTTCTACTGAGATGGGCTCATGTTGGCCCTTGCTTCCCAAGGAAGTCTATTGACCCCTGACCTCATATCAGTGTCCTTCCTCCTAGGGAACTTTGTCGGATCGAGCCTCATATTGGTCCCTACTTCCCAGGGAAGTCTATATTGGCCTTCCGCCTACCAGGCTAATCCATATAGTTTCGGGTTCTAATCTACCATGTATAACCTTGACTAGGCTGGAAACTTTCTGCGTCACTTCAAACTTAGTTTTCTCCTCATACCTTTGGAGTTAGGCAAAGTGCCATACGCTGTTGGAAAGGTCTTTGAGTAGGCTAGGCTCATTGTCATTTGGCCTAAAGAACTAAAGAATAAATACCTTCAAAGATAGACTACTTAAATATGCAACTTTATCAATGACATCAAGCTAAACAACTTACATTCAAGAAGCAATCACAACATGCACTCAACACTGTACAATAATAACATCAATGACAAAATACACTCAACAAATCTTCTAACATACTTAAAATAAAATAAAAAAAATCATATTTACCTTAATATATTTCAAATATATAATAATAAATCATATATATTCTTCACTTTTTATATATATATATAATATGAAATTAAAATTTAATATTTTTTTTATATAATTCATTAATTAATTTTTTTCCACAGAAAATCATAACTTTCATTATAATTATGAAAATTACATGATGTATATGCAATTTGGCATATTAAGATATGTCAAGATAAAGACGCATCCAAAAATAGATATCAAGAAGTGTTCCAAAAAAATAAAAGTGTTATGAATGCATGTAGATGATAGAGTTGTACATTAATAAAATATATAAAACAAAATTGTCTCATATGACACTCAAAAAGTGTTTAGAATCATCAGTAATTAAAGCATGCTCGCCTTTATCTTCAATGGGCTCAAAAGGCTCCGTGGAAGAAATACAAAACCGATGATCATTTTGTTCTTCAGATCTCCCATTGGTCCTTTAGTAAAAGGTTCTTGGAAAGTGAATCGAAATTTGATTTCCTCTCCCTATATATATGATCACAAGAGATATAGTCAAGATGTGTTTTTGAAGATAAATCTCTTCCAAAATATTATGTGTGCACATGACATGTTGTAATATGATTAAACTAATCAATGGTGATCTTGAGTTCCCAAAGATCCGCATTCTATTACAGGCTACTTTTGGCAGGGAAACTATAAGAGATCTCTCAGTTGCGA
>JAXQQM020089925.1:0-35386 GCA_034641835.2 Pinus albicaulis | reverse complement strand
CATTTCCCATCCCGCACAATGGAGGACCCATTCTGTGACCTGTGAACATTGTCATGCCTTGGAAACACCGTCAATGCATCCCTCTGAACATGAGCTTTATTTTCCCTTAAGACATCTCCTTGCAAAAGTCATGAAAAACATCCCTTTTGGCATTGGCGCGGGCGGGCAGTTCAGTGCTCGCGCCAATGAGGAAATTACTGCAAAGAGGTCGCGCCAACTGGCGCTCTGTAATAGAGCCGTAGTCGCGCCACCCATTTTGGGAGTTGTTTTTTAAATAAGGATGGCGGAAGTTGAGTTCTAACAAACTCACAAACCATTGCCTATCTTGAGTTGGGAGGTTTGGCTGCGGGAGTTCTATGGAGGGAAGTGGTTTTGCCACCTCCCATGGAACCTTCCTTGTTGATAGGGCCAATCCCATAATAATAGGGATCCCAACGCCTCCTTCCCCATCTATAAAAGCTTGCTCAAATCCATGGCAAGCTAGTCTTGAAGTGCCTAAGCTCTGAATCTCCATATTCCCAAGAGCCTTTGTGTTGTAAAGAATCCTCTCTTTCCCTTAAGGCTGACTCAAGTAAGGAGACCATTGTCACGAGACTCTGGAGAAGTTTTCCCTTTCCTTGGCGAGCTTTGCGAGGCAGTGAATGACGGAGACCCGTGCGAAGGAGGCCGCGATGTCGAACTTGGTTGCTAATCTCTCTTCGGCTGGTTATTGTGGAGTGATTATGAAGATGGTTCCTCTCGTTTTCTATGTATTAATGCGAGTAATGTCCTTTACGTGATGTTTAGTTACGTATCTTGGGTTTCTATGCTTGTATACGTTCGTTTCTTCCATGTGGGGTGTTCCATCCGCGAAGATATCGTGGAGGAGTTGTGATCGCAGGGCTTTGAGGCAGGGACCATAATGCTGGAGTCTAAGCATTGGGTCCGAAGTGGGCTTCTATTAAGTCTTTCATTGTAACAAGACTGTCATTGTAATGTTTGATTGTTGCTGAACCTGTGATAGTAGGGATACTCTGTCTTGTATGATACTCCTGCGTGAGCCAGCGACTCCACGGGGATCCTTGTTGTTTGATTGTAACCTTAGATGAACTGAAATACGACGGATAAGCCTTAAACGCTTACTTGTCATGTAGGTAGATCAACGCTACTTCAGTCAATCTCCGGTTTGGTTTACGGACTGAACAACTCGGAGTCTTTGTCTTGCCTTGCCGTTTGTATCTTGCTTTTCCTTGCTTGATGAACCTTCTGGGTTGGGTTCTTTGTGTGTTTTTACTTCTTGGATTGCTTAGCTTGCATTGGTCTGTTTCTGGAGGAGCTTGTTTTTATTTTTTTGCTGAGAAACTCGACTGGCGCGGTTTTTAACCCGACAGTCGCGCCAATTGGCGCATGTTGCCTTTGTTCAACCCGCGCCAATCGCTTTCTGGCGCCAGTTTCACACTTACAGTCGCGCCACCCCTGTAAGTTTTTTGAGTTTTCTCAAATACACATAACCATAGTCTATACTGTATATCAGAAGGGCATGAAGTCTTGTATCATCATACACTGTCCAAAAATAATGATAGCAAAGTAAGTGCATCATAACCATGAAATAAAATGATAATTAAAATTTGTAAGCATTTTCCAGCCCATTGCCTCTTTCCTTAAACAACTGTTGAAAATAACCAGAATGCTTGGATGTTTCTCCTACAGTAGAAGGATTAGTCTGAATTACTTCTCTTTCTAATTCACTATTGTCGAAGCTCTTTTGGAGTGTTGAGTTGGCTACTTCAAGGGTTATTTTCCTTGGTGGGAACCTAGGACCAATTACATCATCTAAATGAGACACAGATGGGACTGGAACTTCAGGTGCTTTATCACGATTCGCAGATGGATGGACAATAACACTATGCATGAGAAAAGTTGAATTATTAGAATGAGCACATGAATCATAATTATCATGACTCTTTGAAGACTCGGGCTGTCTAATGGGGATTTAATTGATTTTTTCCCAACCTTGATATCCTAGGGAAGAGTTATCGCTTGGATGTTTCTTCTACAATAGAAGAATTAATTTGAACTATTTCTCTTTTTGGTTCACTGTTGTTTAAACTCTTTTGGAGTGTTGAGCTCACTACTTTAGGGGCTATTTTATTTGGTGGGAACCTAACAACAATTATATCTTCTAAATGAGACATGGTTGGCTTGGAACTTCATGTGCTTTATCACGATTGGCAGATGGATGGGAAATAACACTATGCATGATAGAAGTTGACTTATTGAAATGAGATGACGAATCAAAATTAGCATGACTATTTGAAGGCTCAGACAGATTGTCTAGCAGGGATTTGATTGAATTTTTCCCAACCTCAATATCCTGGTAAATAGCTATTAGAAGGAGTATGATCCCATCCATCATTATTTTGACAGGGTATTTCATGAAAATATGGATGTGGACGCAAAACAGATTGGTGAGGTTCATTAGCTACAGGTGGATGTCTAATTGAAGATGGGGGACCTAGGTAAATATGCCCTATAGTAGCGAGCTTCCTGAATTCATCACAATCTGCATTAAATTGTATTGAAAACCAAATCCTTATATTTCTGCCTTGTTTCCAAATTCCTAATGGCTTGTTGCCTCTTCCCCTACTTCGTCTACCCAAACATCTAGAGAAGAAACTCATACCTGCCAAGAATAATCATTAGCCAATGCACGACACCAAATCTGGCACAACAACAATCTCATTCTCTTTATAATTTCATGATATATTTTTTCAAACAAATTATACAACATGCACAAGGCCAACAACAACATGAGAAAGTACACATAAGGCGATGACACAACGAGGCACGATGGAGGGTTTTGACTTCACATTTGCAAGAAGAATAATGTACAGGTGGCTAGGATATAAAATTGAATCAGAAACCCAACGATATCTGTAGGCTGGAATTCATTCATATGTACCAAGAACATAACTTTTAAACATAACAATAACCCTTTGAGGGCTCCAAAATAATTAGGTGCCTAGAGAATACGAGTAATTATAACTATCATAACTTTAACAGATGCATATCATATTTAGATTGGGCTCATTCAAATTGAATTTATTCATTTGGTATAATATGAAATATTTTTTTGGGTTGTGATAATTGCTAAAGGAAATGGGTTTTCTTCTTGTAACAATAATCGCATGGAGCCATAACAAAAAAAATCTTTGACCTGAAGACAATATGACTGTTCCAAAGGGAAAACGATGAATAATGGTATGATTTAAGACATTGAACAATGAAATGATATTCATTTTATATAGGTAGCTATGACAAAGCCTAAGAAGTAAAATTATGACTATATACAGAGTGAGCTGAACGAAACTGATAGGGGGCATGGTAGCCATGTCATTTGAGTCAAACGAACATAGGATTGACAAATTAACTTGCGGTGCATGAAATTTTTGAAGGGAAATGAATAAGATGGAGGGGAAATACGTGTAAATAACCATTTAAAAAGTAGACGTCCAAAATTAACCATAAGTGCTGATTATATTGCCATGTTACAATGCCTTCTAGTCGCCAAGATTCCAAATGTTCACCAACTATGCGTTGTGGCCACACTCATTTCTTGCTCAACATGCCATGACAGTTAGGGTTGCTAAATTGGCTTAGTGACAGTGAGAAATAGTGGAATTTCCAATTGAATGAGATAAACGCTGATATTTTACTAAAACCCTTGCCAAAATAAATATAGATTCGCATATGTCGTTGATAATCAAACCCTAGCTCAATGGCCATTGATCAACTGAAAGGGAGATAAATTATTCCCACATCATTTCATTTCCAAGACTATCAATGTATTTAAACCACCTTAACCTACATTTCCAACTATTCATGCAATTCCAACTCATTGGAGTCTATGGAATCACATTTCACATAAATGTTATGCCATGTTAGGTAGGTCATTGCATACATATCCATATTGGTGTAATCAAAGCTCAGAGTTTATGTATCCATGCAAGTAATCAATTAAAAATTATCCCACACCCATGATTTGATCCACAATCATATAAAACATCATAATCCCAATCAATAATTTCAATCAACCAAATGATACATGGAATGTGGAGATATGCCTTGTATATTGCACATTGCACTATATAATGTGACTTATTAAGTAACAATATAGATGTCCCAAACTTTGATAACCATCGAAATATATATATGGACGCAATAATATGCATGCAATAAACCTTTAAAAATATTATCCCTTTTAATCATGACGCTATAAACCTTTAAAAACATTATCCCTTCTAATCTTCAATGAGTCATAACCTGTACCATTGTGCTTCCTTCAATGTCGCTTTACCAATATCAGACTTATGTATATAGGCAGGAACTGTGATCATCACTTCATCACTTGCTACGTGGAATAATAACATATGTACAACAAATAATTGTCATCAAACAATAATTCTTAATATTAAATACAACAGTGGAAAATTTTATGGTTGAACTTCACCACTTGAGAAACATTGTTTTTAAGTGGTGGACTTCCTCCCTCTTAATCTTAGGTCAACATATGGTCAATTGATTTAGACAAAATTTTATTGATCGTATAAGAGGAAGAGGTGTTCTTATTTTGCAGTTTTATTGAAAAACCTGAAAGTAGTGTCAACAATTGGCGACTCCAAGGGGAATGCAAGTGACTGTATGAACCCATAAATTTTGGTTTCGCAAAAATGGAGAAACCATATATTGAAAACACACCCGCCCCCCTCACATAGTAAATAAATAAAAGGACATTCACCTTACTTCCAAGTATATGTAGGGAAGCATTTTTCCAAGAGAAACTCAAGGGTGAGAAATTTCAGTTCAGCGGAGGGGAGACATAAGTCATTTCAAAAAATATGTTCTTTGCCAAACTTAGAAAATGACACTTACTAGTAACCACAATCCTCATTGTCTATTCCATTTGTAGCAAGAAAAATTCTGTTAGCTTGATGTGAATGTCCGACATTTTATCCAGCTAATTCAAGAAGGATCACATGATGAAGCCAAAATTAAAACCAACAAATAAAAGACACAACATAATAAATAAAGGTTAAAAAAAACACAAAATTAAAACAAAATAAATAAATAAAATAAAAGAAATCAATTTTAGATTTGGACCGATCCTGTAGCAGGATCAACAAAAGGTTTTAGGTGAGCTGCACTTATAGTGTATGACAAAAACCATCCATCATAATCCTTTAGAATATATGAGTTACTCCCTAATACAAAAACTATTTTATATGGGCCAATCCAAAGTTTTTGAAACTTAACATGCTTTCCCTTTTCTGCATGAACGACATCCCATAGTAAAACTTCTTGCCCTTCTTCAAAAGTAGCGACTTTAGCTCTTTTATCGAAATAATTATTTATAACATTCTTTCTTTTTTCATTTTTTTCTAAATCTTGATTTCTTTTATCATCTAGAGCTAGAAGGGTATGATATCTATTATTTAAATCATATTCCTTAAATTATTCATTTTGAAAATCCAATCTAAAGGACACTAGCTATATTTCAATTGGCATCACAACCTCCTAACCATATACCAACTGAAAGGGTGTCATTCCAGTAACAAATTTTGTGGTTGTTCTATCTGCCTAGAGGGCATATGACAACAAGGTGTACCACTGTCTTGGCTTATCATGAATGATATTTTTCAAAATTATGATTAATTGTTTATTTGTAGAATTTGCGAGTCCATTCCCTTGTGGATAATAGGAAGATGAAAAATAATGTTTAATATTAATTTTTTGAAAAAAACAACGAAGTCATTTGAAATGCAGGTGGGTCTTTTATCAATAATAATGTGTAAAGGAACTGCAAATCTGGGTAAAAGGTTCTCTTCAAAAAAATTTATAACTACCTTGTCGGTGGTATGCTTTATGGGACAACCTCAAACCATTTAGAAAAATAATCTGTTGTGGTTAAGATGAAGGTATGCACAACAACGGAAGGTGGACTAATAGGTACAATGAAATCTATACCCCATTTAATGAAAGGGAAGGTGGCAATAATAGGTTGGAGGGGCATAACATGATACTAAAACTTCCCTCCTGCTTGTTGACAATAATTACACGCTCTAACAGGCTTAAAATTTTCATTAAAGGTAGTTTTCCAGCAATACCCAGTTCTAAATATTTTGTGAACAATGGCCTTTGCATCAAAATGCCCACCTACGTGGTCTGATTTTTCAGCTGAACCGTGTAGAGACTTTAAAATTTCATTAGCTGATTTTTCATTAACACATCTAAGAAGCATGCCATGAGGCGATTTTCTAAACAAATAATTTCCAATAAGAGTATATTTGACCACATTTAATATTAATTTTATTCTTCCTATTTTATCTATTTTTCGGGATATATTTGATAAAGAAGAAAATGAATTATATCTGAATACCATGGGTGATATTTTAAATCTATACTATGTTCGTGAACAAAGAATATTTCAGAAATGTATTCAACATCAAGGTTTTGTCTTTGTTTTTTCTTTGAATTTTCTAAATCTTGAGCGAGATGTAATTCCAAATCATGACCTTTAATATTTTTTGAAGTATTTATGGTTAGATCATGTTCATGTATCTTTGTGAACCAATGTGCCAGCTTTCTAGACAACATTTTTTGAGATAACAAAAATTTCATCGCTGGTAAGGGTGTTTTGACTTTTTTGTGTTTCCAAGCATAAGATGCCTGAAATTTTCTATTGCCTTTACCTATGCAAAAGCGTGTTTTCAATAAAAGAGTATTTTAAGTTTGTATCAGAAATAATTTTACTCATAAAATATAGCGACTTCTCTAAATTTTCAATTTTCAATTTTTATTTTTTAATTTTTTAATTTTTTTAATTTTTTATATTTATATTTTTATTTATATTTTTTCTGAAGAAGGGAAGTTGAAACAAACTCGTCTATTGCATTAGTATATATAATAAAATATTTTGGAAAATCTGGAGTAGCTAAAGCAGGGGTTGAAGAGATTGAGTCTTTAATTAGCTAAAATGCACTAGAGGCGGCGACATTCCACTGAAAATTTTGATCATTTTTAAGCATGGAATGGATGGGTTTAACAATTTGAGCAACCTCAGGAAGGGACCTTTGTACAAAGTTTATTTTACCCATGAATTCTTGAATATCCTTCTTATTTTTAGGAGGGAGAAGGTTTTGAATGGCCTTAACCCTTTCAGGGTTGATGTTAATTCCAGAACTTGAGACAATGTGTCCCAACAATTTACTTGATTCGACCCCAAATAAATATTTGGAAGGATTTAATGAAATTCCATATTACGACAACGAATAAAAAATATCCTTAAATGATCGAAGCGGTCACTTAGTTTCTTGGAAAATACAGTAAGATCATATAAATAAACAAGGATGATAACTCCTACATGTTCGTAAAAAAAAATGTTCATGGCCCTTTGAAAATTAGCTCCGAAATTTGTTAATTCGAAGGGCATGCGATTAGAAGCAAAGGTTCCCCCTTTGGTAGTAAAGGTAGTCTTATGTTTATCAGTTCTCCTGATGTGAATATGATTATAACTGGATAAACCGTCGAGTAATGATAAAATTTGTGAGCTCGAAGCTTGCTGTAACAACACTATATTAGGAAGGGGATAATTGTCTCGAACACTTGCTTTATTGAGAGATTTGAAATCTACACATAGACGAATCTGACCATTTTTCTTTCTAACCGGAACTAAATTGGAAACCTAGTCCGCATATTGGATAGGAAAGATAATGTGAGATGCTAGAAGTTTATCTAATTATGCTCTAATGGTATCTCCTAGGGCTAGGTTTAAAGGCATCTGTCTTTGCTTGACAAGACTGACTTCCCTTTTAAGAAGTATAGCATGACTAATCACAACAAGGTCAAAACCATTGAGATCGCTATAGGACCATGCAAATACATGTGCAACCTCATGAAGGAGAGAAATGAATTTCTACTTTTCTTGTGGAGAGAAATGTTTTGATAGATTTAAAATTTTAGGTTCTTCATTAGTTCTGATATTTACCTGCTCAATTTCATTTATTGTTTTCGTGAAATTTCTTTCTACAAAGTTAACTTTAGATGCATCACTAGGTGAAAATGTGCCTTCCAGGGGTTCCCAAACTTTTGGAAAATGATTATGTTCTAAATTAATGATTTTAGATGGTTTAGGACCTTCGTTTATTAGGAAAGCTAGTAAGGTCTCATCATCTTCGAAAATTTTCCAAGACTCGTCATTGTCCGACAAGTGCGGTCTATACAAGGTGATTATAGGATAGTCTGGTTTGTTTTATACTTCATGCCTGTATGGTATTGTAGAAAATGATGCAATATTATCAATGATTAAATTCATTCCTCTATTTACATGAGTGATATTAAATTGTGAGAAATTTAAAATTAATTCAAGGGCTAGAGCAGTGTACCTACGCATAAGTTTATTAGAAGAGAAATTTAAAATTAATTTAAGGGCTAGAGCAGTGTACCTATGCATAAGTTTATTAGAAGGTTTGTAGGACTTGTTTACTAGATTGACGATCAACTTTGAATCTCCAAAAACTTGTAAATTCGAGCAATAAAGTTTTAATTCATTTTCTATACCAAGAATTAAAGCTTCGAATTCTATGGTATTGTTTGTACAAGAAAAATTTAAATGATAAGTAGAAATGTGTTTTTGCGCAAAATTATTTTACAATAGGATTCACGCACCATTACCATGTTGAGAAGAAACCTCATAAAAAAACAACTACCATACAACTTGCGGATCAAGAGGAGGATCCTTATGAATATTGTTGGTTACCTCTTCATTGTGAAAACTTTTCAACATAGGGGACTATCCTTTCCTCTCTATAAACAATTATTTTTTAGGACCTCTTGGTACAACAAGATGGGTGCCATCCATAGAATAGTAGCCGCCTGTAAGGGATTTCCACTCTCTCCCTAAAATGATTGAATAATTATTGATTCCCATGTGTCGAACTTGGATATTACAAGTTGTTCTAATATTAGGATGTGCACACATTAATAAAATGACATCTTTAATTTCACCTATCGTAAGTTGTTTCTGCTTATTAAAAGTCAACATGGGTTTTGAAGTTTCATTGGTGCATGAAAAGCCTAACTCTTCCACGATAATTTTAGACATAACATTAGGACCTGATCCTTCATCAATAAGAAAAAAATGCATAATTCTACCCATTATTTTCATTGTGATGTAAAAGGGAGGATTTTTCAGCATTTTAGAATTAGAAATAGTATCAACGCAACTAAATAGACTTGCTCATCTTCTTCTTCAATTTTAGTAATAGTACTTATTGAAGCTATTGATTTTGATTTATTTGGACCTCCTAAAAAAGTTTTAATATTTTCAGCTTGTTCAGAAGTCTTAGCTAAATCTAGTAAGGTTGCATTAGACCTAATTTTTTCCAAATCATTTAAAATATTATATTTTTCTATTATAATAGTAGTATAATTATTTACATGTGATTGATTTCTATTTCTTGAATCAGAATTTTTTGTTTTCCTATTATATTTTTTAGCTGAAGACCCCTTTGAGTTTGGACTAAAAATATTTTTATTGTAGTTATTATTGTTATTTTTCTTCTTATAATTTTGGGATCGGGTATTTACAGCAAGAACCTCTGATTCATTAAACCAGTCACGATTATTTATAGAAGGTAAATTATTTACAGGTAGTTTTTTCTTTCTAAAGACTTTTTCTTTGGAAGCCTTCATGGTTTCACAAGTCTTTTCATCACGATGATCATCACAGAAGTTACACCATGGTTTGTTTTAGAGAAAAAGACCTGGAGCAAGTGAGGTAAATTCAGTTTTGGAGGTTTAAGGAAAACTAACAACTGAAAGAAACCTTTCTTTCGAAAGAAATCATGCGATTTTTCATATCTTGTATAAGATGAAAGATAACATTCATTTTAGGACTTTTGTTTGACTCTGCAACTGGGAAACCAATTCTATTAAACTGATCTTCATACTCCAAACAATTTGTAGGGAACCTGAAACATTTGCGACATTTTTTTATTCAATGCTTCTCTTATAGATAGATGGTATGGTGTTGTAATAATGTATTAATTTTGCTTGACCTTGAGGTCTAATTAATTTAGGTATTTTATTGTAAATATTTGTAAACCTGAAGTTGAATGCCCTAATAGTTTCGCCATTTTGAAATACCATGCAATTATATTCTTTAAGGTGGTAAAAAGGGCTATTATGTTGTCCAAAAGTGTACTTAAACCAATAACAAAGTTCAGCCCAATTTGAAAAGGTTGCAGGAGGAAAATTATAAAAATTAGAGGCAAATTTTCCTACAAATGTATTTACAAACACCCTCATTCAAATGTCATTGTTATTTGCTTGAATGTTGTTGTAGGAATTCAAAACTAGAGAGATGGTCATCCACTATGCATATCCCATCTCCAAAAAACTTAGGAGGATGATCCATAATTTAGGAAGAGGATGAGAAATAGGCACCAGATTCAAAGGTGACAGTACATGCCATGGAGTAACATTGCGGTCCTTAGAAAATTCGAGAATGCAATTTTTTTTAATAATTTTTTAGGGTCATTGGGGGTCATCTTGCGGGGGTATAACCCCTAAAGACAATTCCCAAAAGAGAATTTCCTATCATTTTGGCGGTTAAAGGTTGGAAATTGGTCCTAGGACCTTTTATAGCTGAGGGTTGTAGTTGAAAGATAAAAATTAATTGAGTATCAAACATGGAACGCCTAAGATTTAGTTCAATAGTTTTAAAAGTTTGATTTCGTTGTCTAACTTAAGATAATGAATCAAACTTTGGTGAAAGCCCCCTAATCTTGCGTGATTTTCTGGAAGGATCCTTAAGTACATGAGATCTAGACCTTGGCTGATTGGTAGATTATTGCATTTATCAAAAGATTTAATTCACATTATGGAAGACAAGTCTTTCTCTTTCTTGAGCATCAACCAGTTCTATGTCATTAGATATAATGGCCCAAGCTCTCTTGAGTTCCTCTCTAGTCCTAGCAGTATCTAACATAAGATTGAACATCCCAATAGATATACTAATATTGAAAATCCTAATGGAATATGAAGTTGAATAGGTCTCAGAGAAGCCATTCATTTCAACTTAATCAACTTAATGTAAAGGAAGCCTTTTGCAATAATATCTTGCAAGTAAAGAATAAAGGGTAAGTAACTGACCTGTATTAAGCTTTTATTTTGCAATTTTTTTAGCAAGCAATAGTAGTGAAGTAAAAATATCTTCCTGCTCATCAAACAAGCTTAAATCGTCAACTCTTGTCATAACCCTCTAGACATGAAAAATGTAAAGAAAATAAAAAGAAAAGAGGAAAAAATAAAATGAAATAGTCAATGAAACTGAAAACAATTAAAAATAAATAAATAAATCTGAACCCCCTAGTATGGTTGCCAAAAAGGATGTTGATGACAGAAATTGCACTTCAATCATTCAACACAAAAAGAAATTCCTAAATGGCTAGTCTAGGAACATTGAAAACATGGCCCAGATATTTATAGCCATAACAAATATAATGTAGGAGAGTTGAATACTTAAGCAATTAAAATAAATAAAACAAAACAATTGTAATCCATGGATGACACTAGATATGTCTTACAGAACAATTTTACGACACAACATGTAACAAAAGGAAACAAATACCTCAAAAACAAAAGATTTACAACACATTTTTATGATATAAATTCATTGCGAACATAAACACTATATATAAGACAGAGGAAATTGTCATAATAAAAGTAAGAAAGAAAAATATAAGAAATAATAGGCAAGATGGCAAGATCATGAAAATATATTTCATTGTATATTCTTTAAAAATGTTCATAAATGCTAGAAATAAGCATGACAAACTATCAAAGTTCTGTAATCAATACCCTTTACAAATGGAAATTTTTTTGTAACCACTTAATCAAACGCAAATAATCAAACACAAGTTCAAGCTTGCTGCAACTGATACAGATTCAAACTCTTGAACATTGGTATACTTCAGAAATACCAAACTCATTAGTGTTGGAAATTAAACATTAGTTTTAATAAACTCATCAATGACCAAACTATGATTACCTAATCCAACAAAACATAAAATTAACTAATCCCTATTGCTACTAATTTTTAAAAGGTGACCTGCAACACAAGCTTATCAGTCTCCTAAAAATCTTAAGAAAGTTCAAAGAAACCCAAAACTGAAGTGAAATTATCAATAAATCATACCAAAATTCAGAAGTGAGGATCCTTCACTCTTTGTATCCCTTTTCCTTTTAAGCAGGTGCTAATAATTGTCAAGTGGTTATAGTTTGTTTACTTAACCACTCATTTATCAAAACTGAAGGAAGGGGGGGAATAATAAAAGTTACTAAAATAAGAATTGAAAAAAATTGAACAATGTAGGAATAAGACTTAAGAGGGAGGGATGACCACTATCCACGTAGCGACATTAAAATATTGAGATCAATAATATTAATAATGAATTATTTCCTCCTTTTATCTCCCTTTTAGTGCATAATATGAAAATATAATGCTATAATACCATAACCATAAAAAAATCATTCATCATATTCCCCATTCATCAAAATTATTCCAATTGTCAAATATATGAGTCATTCCAGTATTCAAAATGTACATAACCATTTTCTATACTGTTTATCAATATGGCATGACGTCTGTATCATCATATGCTGTCCAAAAATAGTGTTAGTAGTGCAAGTGCATCATAACCATGAAATAAAACAATAATTAAAATCTATAAGAAAGTTCCAACCCATTGCCACTTTCCTTAAACAACTGTTGAAAATTACCAGAATGCTTGGATGTTTCTTCTATAACAGAAGAATTAATCTGAACTATTTGTATTTCTAGTTCACTGTTGTCCAAGCTCTTTTAGAGCGATGAGATGGCTACTTCAAGGGCTATTTTCTTTGGTGGGAACCTAACAACAATTATATCTTCTAAATGAGACATCGATTGGGTTGGAACTGTTAGCACAGTTCTTTGCTACGTAACAAGTCCATTTTAAATTTTTGTTTTTTTAAGATTAGACTTTGTGAATTTAAAAAAAAATTGATCGCTACTGAAATTTCCGGTAGCGCCTGTTTTAGCCCTCTTCGGATAGTCAGTTTTAATTATGTTTGTGCCTATTTTTTTTTGTTTAATCCGATGCTACCAGAAATTCCGGTAACTTCCCCTGTTTTAAAAAAAACAAAAGAAAAGCACATCCTCTTTGTGTCAAGCCACGTGTTCTTGTTTAAAATACATTTTAAATATTTTATTACGATTTAAATCATGTGATAGGAAAGGTTTGCAGTCACTCATGTTAAATTTAAGTTGTGGTTATACGTGTAGTGTCTACGTGTCAACCTATAATTAACACAACTAGTCGTTGATCTTGTCTTGTCTGTCAGTTGAGTTGGTTTAGCTTCATGTTAAAGTACGTGATTTTTGATTGTAAAAGATCGTGGATCCACAGTCTTAATGCAATGAACATTTGGTTGGTCATGCATAGACACTGCCAGAAATTTAGGCCAATAATTAACATATAGTGGAGGTGACTGCTAGTCACAGGTCTGATTATCTCTAGCCACCTGTAGCATGCCATATAAATCTACACAGCCAACTAAAGATCATAATTTCTATCGCATGGTGCATGCTACGGTCCATGATACTTACCATAATGAAAATCTCTTGCATGGGTGGTGTTACACCATTTTTCGGTCATCTAACCTATCATCATTAGATGGACCCAAGTACACTTAATAAACCACATTTATTAGGTTGTTTATGGTCTAAACAGGAATCCCCAAAAGGAAATATTAAACAAACCTATATTTTTTTGATTTTCCTCATGGAATAATTAATTAAACCATAATTTAATTATTATTCCTAATCATGTTTAACCCAAAACAAAGAAATTAATTAGATAAACCTTTATTTATCTTATTATTTTCTAGGAATAATTATTTAAATCTTATTTAGATAATATTCCTTGTTAAATATGACCAAATCATCCACAAATAATTAAATAAATCATTTATTTATTTATTATTGACAAATAAAGGGATTTGACCCAAGTCAAATACTTTTTCCCTCCAAAAAATATAATAAAATATTCCATAAAAGGTGGATCTAGATTTGGTTAACATTATTTTAATTATGCACCAAGATCTAGAATGACCCAATATTTTGTTATAAATAGGAGGGTTTTTCCTACCATTATTCACCTTTTTTTGCCTATTAGATCACTCTGGATCTATACACTTGGTCACATTTTTCTACATTATTTGCTGTGTGAGCTCCCTTTGAGTTCTATCTTTGTCTGGGTTTTCTACACCAACAAGAGAGAGAGATTCTAGATCTGAAGTGCTGAGGACTTCCAAGAACCCATCCCATTGAGGAGAATTGGATACGCCTTCTTGTTTTCCTCCCAGGTGCCCTTAATACAAAAATTCTTTCAAAAAAAAAAACATTGTTCTTGTCATGTCTATTGGATGTATGGAGCAAACCCTTAATTTTACTGCTTAATGTCTTTCTATGCATAGATCTGGTTTTTTGCAGCACTTGTCTTGATCAATTAACTGCAGATCTGAAGATATTGGCAGCCACATTTTATTTTAGGGTTATAAGTTATGCATATCTAAAGTGGTATTTTTTCGTACGCTTCGACAAAAGATTCATACTAACAATTGGCGACTCCACACGGGTTTTCAATTACGACCGCTGTCATTTTTCATATTCCTGCATATCCAGCTACTTTAGACCCTAGGGTTTCTTTTCAACTTTTGGTTTTTCCTATTTTTATGTTTTTTTTCTCACATAAACCCCTAAAACATTAAAATTTCTAACTTCCGCGTGTTTCTGGCCCTATTGCGCAGGTGACAGACATCAGCCGCAACTGAGACGACAACTTTTTCGGAAATCTGCCGCCAGGACACTGAGATTCAGCCACACTTTTCAGGCCAGAAACTGCGACCTGGACTCCAGGTCACACTTTTTAGCCCATTAACTGCGACCTGGGAAGCGGAAAACAGCCCAAAAACTGCTACCTGAGCGAAAAACAGGTCAAAAACTGCGACCTGGACTTTTTTCTGGAATTTTTCTGAAATTTTTCTGGGTTTTGTCTGAACCTCTGTCAGGGTTGTCTGACCTCCGTCTCCGCCCGTTTAGACCTATTCTTACTCTGTTTTACTCAACTAAGTGGGAATCTAGCCCCCTAGGGCCTCAGTACCCTCCACTTTTTGTGGAAGAGTTTTAGCTGCTGTAAGTGTCTAAATTTTTAGAGTTTTCAACCATTTCTTTTTCAGATCTGATACCTCCTTTTCAGATCCCTTTTAATCAGCTTTTCTCCCTTTCAAATCACCTCCTGAAGATTTTTTTGGATCTACCTTTAGGGCCTCCTCCTTGCCCCTTCTGATTTTTGCTGATTTCCTCCTTTTTTCCAGCCACCTTGCCTCTGCCTCTTGGCTGTGATCTGCACCTCTTTTCAGCAGCTTTCTCCTTTAGATCCTTGTCCCTTTCGACCTTAGATCTATTGGCCTCTTTTAGTGTGTTTTGACTAGATTTTTTCCCTATTTTAGATTAGTTTTGAGAGACTCGCCTTTTTGGGTTGAATCGATGCACTAGTAGCTGTTAATTTTTTGTTCTTTCAGAATTATATATTGTTTTTGCAACATTATTTTCAGTTACGCAGCACACTTTTTCTCTTGCTCTCAAAACAAAAAGGGTTTAAAAATTAAAATTAACGCACGCCACACACTCACCCTAAGCGAAGAAGAGCCTGGTTTACACCGCCAGGCAAAGACTTTAAAATCAATTGACACTGCACCTTTTCGCCCTTGTTTCGACATTGTAATCACTTGATTCTGCACCTCCCTACCTCTATCGGTCATTCTTCTTCCCCTCGTGCCGTGTTTGTGTTGCCATCATTACGCCCCCAAGGTGCGCTTCCCGGAGACTTCTTGGCCTTCACCCTTAGTTTCCGGTCGATCGACCTGCTCCGTCCCGCCGTCGTCGAGCCAGTCCCCCTCCGAGTCCGCACTCCGACTCCTCTTCTGATTCATTGGGTTCTCCTTTTACTTCTGGTTCTCCCCCTGTCACCTTCACTATGTCCGGTCCAGGGCCTAACGCTAGCGGTAATCCTAGCCCTAATGCCGGATCGCATACGTGAACCGCCATAGGAACTACCTCGGCTGCGCCCTTGCTCCCCTTCATGGTAGGCCTCAGCCTTCCTGATTTGGACCGGTTGACAAATGACCCTATACACCATGACGCTAGTTGGCCCGCTATGCCGACAAAGCTCCCTTCTGACATCCCAAAGTTTGAAGGCCTTGCTGGAGAAGATCCTTCCAATCATGTCCGATCTTTCCACATGTGGTGTTCATCTACCTCCATTACCGATGACTCTGTCCGTCTTCGGTTGTTCCAACGAACGCTTACAGGCGCGGCTTCTAAGTGGTATGTTGATCAGCCCCCTTCTTCTCATACCACCTTTGCGACTCTTGCCCGGGCTTTTTTATCTTACTTCCAGCTTCCCCTTCGTTATGACACTGGTATCGAACTTTTGACTTCTTTCTGTCAATCATCTGCGACCCGCCTATCCGATCATGTCCAGGAATGGTGGAGACGAAAGAGCCTATGTCAATCCCCTGCTTTTGAAGACCGTGTCTACATGGACTGGTTCCTTAGATCTCTATTGCCTCCTATCGGGAAAGATGTTGCATCGCATTTTCCCCAAATCGAAGAAGTCGCCCTCCAATTGGCGTTAAAATATGACTTGATCTACGCTCAGACAGGTTATGTTTATACCGTTCTACCTGATCTCCCCAGACCCGGTGGTGTCAATGCATAGGGGGCACCTCATGCCGCCGATGGTATTGTTGGAGCTCTCTCTCATCCATATGCCCAACCTCCCATGGGTTATGGTTTTCTTGGGGGAGGGGGCAGCACCTCCTGCACTTGTCCCCCTCCTGGTAGCACGTTTCAAGGATACAAAATACCTCCTCTTTTGGCCCAACCTCCTACTCACCATATTGTTACCCAACCCCCTTATTATTCGTATCCGCAGTTTGGTGCTCCAGCTCCTCCAGCATCAGCACCTCCGCCTCCCTTGCCTTCTCAACCCCTGCAACAGCAGTCACCGCCCCCTCAAGCGCAGGTGGATGCACAACAGGGATTCGTGGCTACCCAACCACCTGACGGATAGGTGGCCACTCAACCTTCCCCTTTTGGTTCCTCCAATTACCAGATCCTCATGATGAACTCTGCTCCACCTCCAATCGTTGACCTTAACCTTCAAACTTGGGCCCCTCAGTACCCCAAGCCTCCCGCTCTGTCTGTCCCCGAGTCACCTTCTTCAGGTTCTACAGAGCCTCTTTCGACATCCAATGGTCCCTTGCCTATCCCTCAACCCAACGTTGAGGTTCATACCAATATTCCTAAAGGACCATTACGCCGAAATGCTGCTTCTGGTCGAGCTGCTTAGTCGTATAGCATAGTAGATGAGTTGGCACAGTCCCTTGCTGCCATTTCTACATTGGAACTCCTCCAGTCGTGCCCTTCTCAAAATAAGGCTCTACTATCTGCCCTGGGCACTGTAGATCCCGCTGCTGACCAATTGATTGTTTTCGACGCCCATCAATCAGAACATCCTCCTCTTCCTGCTTCCGTCACTTTCCAAATCCCAGTCAAAATCCGGAACGCTAACGTTTCTCGGTGTATCATTGATGAGGGGGCATCCACCTGTGTGATGTCCGCTTCGGTTTGGAAACAACTCGGTTCTCCTGAGTTGGCCCCTTCCACGATCACCCTTCAAGCGTGGGATGGCCACGCCTCCCAGCCCATTGGCCTATTTCGTAATTGTCCTATCACTCTTGCGGGCAAGACTATTTGCGTTGACGTTGAAGTCATCGACGCCCCTCTAGATTACAACATTCTCTTAGGGCGGAGCTACACCTATGCCATGTCTGCTGTCCCATCTGCGGTTTTCCGCAAGATGTCTTTCCCTCATAATGGAAAGATAGTAACCATTGACCAGTTGAAATATCATGAGCCAGAATCTCCGACCTCCCCTGAGACGACCATCTCTCCTGTAGCCAATAAGCAAACAGTCGATTCCTTGACCAGTGTCTCTCCTGGCGTCTACAAAGACTCCTCTTTTCTTGGCACCTTCCCCGGTCTTCCTCCTCTTCCTATCTCCGACCCCAGCTCATCGAATGTTTGCATGATGCAATCGTCTTGGGCTGCTCTCAAGCAACCTGCTTCGGCTAGTCAGCAACCGCGCTCTCCACAACCTGCTCCTAGCCCTTTACTGGAAGTTGGTATTCATGAGCCTCTTTACCCTCATCGAACGGTTTCTCCAAGCCTTCGCCATTTAGAAGCCGTCCCACCTAGCCATTACCCCTCCGGTCAGATACCGTTCCTAGCTCCCCCACCAGGAGTGTCCACGGTACCGGTCATGGCCACCCTCTCTCTTCCTAACCTGACCCTTGAGATTCTCGTCTGGTACTTTGATCCTCCAACCCCAACCTTACCTGGTCAACCCAAACCTTATCTTGCTTTGACCCCGGTTCAACCGGCCCCCAAGACTTCTCCCGCCACAACAGTGCCTCAGTCACCTCAACAGGAACCACCTCCTGTTGTGACCGCTTCGGGTAAGAAGGGAAAAGCTCGCAAGGGGGCATCAAAGGACAAGGCTGCCCCGACCAACCCTACCCCTCCTCGGCGTCCAAAGCATACCATCCAATTTTATTTGTGTGATATTGTCAGTCACGCCACCCATACCTGTCCTGAATTGCTTCATCTCAAGCCCATGGTTAATGTCGCGTTCCCTGAGTCCCCGGTCCCGGAAGCCTCTGTTTCTTTCGCGACCGCGGCCACGAACCCCCAGAATATTCACACCAACCACCCCTGTGCTTTGTGTGACCTCCATGGCCATTACACCCACCTTCGTCCCCGCCTTGCGGACTTCCGCACCTCTCTAGCCGCGGTCCGCCAATTCGAGGTCAAGCGCAATGAGTCCACCTCTCCCATATTTGCGCATTTTTCTTTGGAAAAACTACCAGACATGACTGCTCCCATTGACATCCCCCCTCCTGATGTCAAGATGACGGAGCCTTCATTCAGCATTTTCTACCTATCATCATCCATGAGACCCTCAAGGAACATTCCCTCTGAACCCTCCCCTGTTGTTTCGGTTGACCTTACTTCAGTGATCACCTTGGGCTCAACATTGGTAGATCCTTTATCTACTTACTCTTCTGTCACCCCTTGTGACGATACGCATGTGAACCTCTCTTCTCATGATGATGATTTAGGTCGCTTCGCCATGTCAGGTGGTCTTTCTTCCACCAGTCACCCCATCTTCTATCACGATGACGACATTATGGAAAAAATCCCCACCCTTGACTTTATCTATTCCCCCTTACATCGAACCCATGCGTTCACACCACATACACCTTGTGGCCATTACATTGAAACCCAATGTTTGGGTAAGGGGGCACCCACATTTGAGAGACCAAGAGAAGCAATTCTCCACAACTCTCCTAGTGTATCTGGTCATGCCGACTTTAGTACCATTATTCTTCCACATTTAGAAGAACCTCTAAAGTCCCATATCACTTCAGATCACTCTAGGGATGATACCCCTTATCATTCCTTCATCTTACATCAGCAACCCAATCGTTTAGATATTGTTGTTGACCAACCATATTTTCATAGCACGCTCACTATCTCCAAATCCCCTTGGGATGAGACACTGTGTGCATGCCAACCGCTCAACTTAAAGTCCATTTGATTCCTATATGCATACCAAAAGAGATTGGTAATCCTCCATTCCCTTTCTCAAACCGCATAACCATAATGAAAACAAATGGCACACCACATCATTAAAATGTGTTTAGATTCCCCTTTTTTCTAAATACATTTTGGCATGACCACACCATGCTTGGGGGCACCTATGCCCCTCAACCATAACCCTCCTCAAAATCGAATTTCTTCACTTGCAACACTCATACTAAGGGCACCATTTGGCCTCCATACTTATCTATGCTCGTGTTGATGTTCGTCATGAGTTACCATCTTGTACTCATGTTTTCATGGTCCCCCATTGGACCTTTACTGTGTGGCAGCACCATCAAGTCGCCCTTGTTTAGAGCATCCAAGTTGAGTCCTCATCGCATTCATGGAGTCTATCCCGAGTCACTTTGTACCCCGCCATAGTCCTCCATCCTTCATTGCTTGGTCCCTCTCTTGTGTCGCACATTATGGCCTTCAGTCCCACTGTCCCCTATCCCTCATGATATTGTGTCAGTCACTGCCATGTCATTCATGCCCTTTATGCTCTAACAAGGGAAGTCGTCCATTCGCTACTCAGTCCCCTCCATTTCATCATCATCATTGGTATTAGTCTGTCCGTCGCTCTACTATTTTCTCTCGTGCCTTAGTTGAGGATCTCTCATTGCCTCACCTATGGCGGACCTCCTTCTGTCGACATCAGTTCCTCCATTCCAGAAGACAGGTCTAGAGGGTGTTGTACCTTAGTTCCAGCTTCCACTCTTGTTCGGTGCCTCGGATTAGGCAAAGGGATCTCTCATTACCCTTTGACTTGATTGTTTCTCCACTCCAGCTCCTTTCAGCATGATCGAGATCCGTATGCTTGATGGTTCAGTGATGCAGCAGCAACTATTGGTGATTCCCGGGTGTGTGTGAGATGTCTCAGCCCTCATGAGGGGGTGGCCCTGCAGGTAGCCCCCCACATACCCAGATGACCTCTTCATTGCAGCCTTCGATGCAGCTCCATATATTTGATGATGTCGGCCTTAGCCTCTTGCAACGCCTCTTTGATTTGCATGTATCAGTCATATTTTGTGAGCCCTTCCCCATTTACATGGGGCATTTGGGTTGTATTTGTATCTCATGTACTCGGATATTATTGTATAAGTCCTGGCTATTATCCCAGGCACAGCATGTACATGGGATTCTTCATTGTATTTTTATCTGGCTCATGATTATGCCAGCTGTACTTTATGGTTTGGTCCCTTGTTTACTGGACACACTATTCTTTTGTACTTTGTCTCGGCGGGCATAGGTATGCCTCCCCCGCTGCCTTTAGCACAAGTACCCTCTCATAAAGAGACTTGTTGTTTGGAAGTCTCGTCTCCTCGGGGTCTAGTTCTTCAGCACACTAGTCTACCTTACATTTCTCTCTCTGACTTCCCTCTTGATGTCTGGTGATTGAGTTCTTACAACGTACTTCGGTCATACGATTTGCTCCTAACACTCGTACGTTGGGGGGAAATCTGTTACACCATTTTTGGTCATCTAACCTACTATCATTAGATGAATCCAAGTACACCATGTAAGACCAATTTTACCCTAAGTAAAATTGCTTTCACTATGTGAAATAACTTAGTAAAACACCTTTATTAAGTTGTTTATGGTCTAAACAGGAAACCCCAAAAGGAAATAATAAAAAAATCTATATTTGTTTGTATTTCCTCAGGGAATAATTAGTTAAACAATAATTTAATCATGGCTCCTCATCGTATTACAACTTACAATAAAAGAAATTATTAGATAAATCTTTATTTATCTTATTATTTTCTAAGAATAATTATATAAACCTTATTTAAATAATATTCTTTGTTAAATATGACTAAATCACCCTCAAATAATTAAATAAATCATTATTTATTTGATTATTACTCAACCACATCCTTAAAATGATAAATAAATCATTTATTTATTTATTATTTACAAATAAAGGGATTTGACCCAAGTCAAATTCTTTTTCCCTCCAACAAAAATAATAAAATATTCCATTAAAGTTGGATCTTGATTTGGTTAATAATATTTTAATTATGAACCAATATCTAGACTAACTCAATATTTTGTTATAAATATAAGGGTTTTTCCATTCATTCATCACCTTTTTTTTGCTATTAGATCACTTTGCCTATTAGATCACTGCGGATCTATACACTTGGTCACATTTTTTCTACATTATTTCTTGTGTGAGCTCCCTTTGAGTTCTATTTTTGTCTGGGATTTCTACACCACCAAGAGAGAGAGATGCTAGATCTGAAGTGCTGAGGACTTCCAAGAACCCATTCCATTGAGGAGAATTGGATACACCTTCTTGTTTTCCTCAGGTGCCCTTAATACAAAAATTCTTTCAAAAATTGTTCTTGTGCTGGTCTATTGGATATATGGAGCAAACCCTTGTTTCTTGCTTAATGTCTTTCTATGCATAGATACGGTTTTTGCAGCTCTTGGTTTTTGCGGCTCTTGTCTTGATATTGATCAACTAGCTGAGATGATGACGAAGATATTGGCGACCACTTTTGATGTTAGGGCTATTAGTTATACGTAGCTAAAGTGGTCGGTGGCATTTGCACTTCGACAAAGGATTCATACTAACAACCCAACGCGAAAACCATCAATTGTTTTCGCATTCAAAAATCAAAAATTGTTCCCGCTTTGATTTGACCAGCATTTATTACGTTTTTAAATATTTGTATCAAAGGTTAAAACCTTTTTTATGATTCCTATTAATGTTATTTTCATATTCCCAACTGATAAAGAACTCCTCCTGGCCATGTTAAGATTCCCAATTCTATTTTAACCTGTGTTGGTCGATTTCCTACCTCAAACTCAGATTTCACCGCAGATTCCCTAATTAAAGACCAGTAAATACCTTCTCAGCTCCAACAAGTTGAAACAGAGCTCAAATTTAACCATAAAATGCTGCAGAAACCCTTCCGACAGTCGAATACCTACCATCTAAGGTATTTTTCGACATTCAGGCTTGCAATTTATAACTAAAGCAAAGCCCAAATCAAGAGAAATTTTCCATATAATTTGCCCAAAAAACACATAGAAACAAGCCAAACCTTGGCCATTTTTTTCCAGGAAACCTTATTTCCACTGTAAGCCTTTTTAAGCCAAATTTCCTCAGCTTACAACCTCTGAAGATCAATTCCAAAACAAAAAAGGGTTTAAAGCCTACAGATTTCTTTAAAAAAATCCTTTTTTACAGTCTAAACCATTCAAGAAACCCTTGTTTCCTTTCTTAGCCCAATTTTCATCTCTCAGAAGCCTAAATTGAGCAAAAAGCCCAAAAGAAGCCATCCTTAGCCTAAATTGCTCAGTTTCATCTATGTTAAAGTAAAAAACTCCTGCAAACAGTCTAATCTTCTGGTAGTTACCCAAAATGCCCAAAAACACAGAGTTAAACCTCCACAGACAGATCTCATTCCACAGGTCTTTCAAAAGCCTTCAATCACCTCCTTCCAGACCTATATTTCATTAAAAAATTGTTTGATTTTTGTAGGTTATTATTAGAATAAGGATTTGGGCCAAAAATTTCAATACTAGTAGACAAATTTGTTTGCTCTGAATTCTCATATTCTAATTCAAAAAGCTTCATTCAACAAACAATTTCTATAAAACGAAAGAATAAAATCAAGTAATAGAGAGATTAGAATGATTAAATGTGCACAGTGAATGGTAAGAGTAAAATTAGAATTCCCAAAGAGAGTGAAAACATAATAGTCAAAGAACATCAGAGTTAAAGTGTATCAGGTAAAAGTCAGAGTGAAAGTTAAAACAAAGTTACAGAGAAGTCAAGGTAAAAGTAAAAGTAAAAACATAGGAATTAATGGTAAAAATAGATGAAAATACTTTCACCAACAATGAAGTTTATCTAAACTGAAACTAAAACAGTTAAAAGAACAAAAAGGTGAAAAGATGAAAACATAACAAGAAGGAACATTTTTGCAGAAATTTCATGTTTATGTCATTATTTTTCAGAAAATATTGTGACCAATCCAAGATGAATTTTTACAAACTGAAGGAGGTTTATGTTCATGAGGTGTCCAACTAGAAAAACCTCTCACACTTTTATAACAAACATTATGGGTTGGGAACTATTAAAGAATATTGGAGAGAACGTTTTGCAGAAAATTCCTGTTAAGCCATATTTTTTCATAGAATATTTTGGCCAATAAGAAATAAATCTTACAAAACTGAAGGAGGTTTTTGTTCCTAAAAGCTCCATCAACAAAAACCTATCTCACTTTGTGCACATATATTACATAATGAAATATACATGCACACCTTTATATCCTATGTTTCAGACTCTGTAAAACTTTGTTTTACACATCTTTTTGCAGAGCCTATTATGAACATCTGGAGCATATATTTCAGAAACTGAGAGCGGTTTATCTCACCAACATATTAATCTACAATAACCACTTTCACTTTTTACGTATCTATTTCTGATTGAGAAATAAAAAGGTATAATTGGACCCCAAGTTTGCAGAATTGCTAGAGCAGAATGCACAAAGAAAGGAAACAGTTAGTGACTTGGATGCCTCATCATCAACTAAGAGTTGAGATAAAATTTGAATTCTCTTCTTAGTCATCATATATCCATGAGCATAGCGCCAAATAGTTTCATTATTTTTGAGTGTCCTTTTATTAATTTCTATTTATGTAAAACAGTTGGAGATATTTGTAATCCAATCTTCATATTTTTTCAAGATATTCTAGTTTAGAATTTGTATAAATACTTCACTCTTTGAATTATTTTGTGTGGAATAAAATTTCTAATATTACTATATACTTTTCTGATACATTGGAGGCTTACATGTGTTTATTTCGAAGTAGAATACTAGACAAAGCTAATTGGGCATCATAATTTAGGATTCTTGCGATAAGTTAAAGAGTAAAGTGCATCTCTTCTTGTTATTATTTCATTTCTGAGTTCCATGCAATCCATTATGTGTTTGATCTATCTTAATGAGTAACTAGGAATATTATTTTAGGATTATTTTATTGCTCCCTTTTTTAACTAAGTTGCCATTTAAATGTTTTCTATTGAATTTCAGTGTTAGGAATCCTTCATTGCTCCTACTCCCGTTTGACCCATGCCTCCTTCCTCCATTGTCCAGATCAAAGGATCCTTCATTTCCCTTTATCCCAACTATACCATTTCATAAAAAACCTTTTACCCAAAACTCTGAGGGTTATCTACCTTGCCCTGACTACATTTGCACCCTTTTGGCCTTGCCTTCTAGTACTGCTATCTAGAATTAGACTCCATAGCCCAATGGACTAGTAGATCTCTCTCTAGTTTAATTCAAAGTGATTTTTACCCACCAAAATCTTAAAATAAAACCAATTGTACTATCATAACTAGCCTAAAAACATAAATAAATAAAAAAGATAAATATTAAAGAGAGAGCCCTCTCTGAACCCTAGGAAGGCTAGATCCTAGAGTTCCAAGTAGGTTTGTGGTTACTTCAGACTATTTCTCTTGAACCTGGAGAAATTACTGAGTGATAACAAGGAGTTAAGTTTTTGAACCATTTCTTTGCTTCTCCTCCTAAGATTTGGGCAAAAATTCTCATTTTTATCGTCTCCTTTTCTATCTCTTGGTAGTCAAGACATCATTCATCCTATATACATGTTGTTGGGTAGTGGTAGGGTCAGCTCCAGTAATGTGAGGGATTTTGGATTGGTATTATTGAGGCATGGGAAGTAAAGGTTGGGGTAGAACGAATGGGGCAAAACATGTTGCCATGATTGGAGGTAAAGGAACCCAAGGGCGGTTGGTAAGAGGGGGGTTTGTGAGAGGAGTTGGAGGATTAAATGGAGTGGTTTGCACAGTGGATGTGTGAATGGGAGTGGCAGATGTACTCGGACCAAAAAACTAAGAATGAGAAGATTTGGAATGAAAAGAGCCAAAGTTTTGGAGAAGCTGAAAATCAGGAGTGGAAGGAGAGGCTTCTCTATTAGGACTCTGCTACAAATCTATGGGCTCAAAGTATTTTTGGTCTATCCCACTTTGAGACTTAGTTCTAAGAAGGTTTCTTCTATGATGTAAGTCAAATTGGGGATCTTTCAAGGCTATGAGGTTTTCAGGGACTTTACTTGCTTTGTGAATGGTCCTAACAGTAGATGAACCTTCAATCCTGGAAGTTTTCCACAAGATATTTTCTGGGTCATCAACTATGGTAGGAGGGTTAGGGTTAGGGTGAGATCTAGTGCTTATCCTTTTCCAAGCTAGATTTAAAGCACAATAATGCAGAAGGGCTGAAATTTTTTAGGAGTGTCTTGAAAACAGATCTATATACAAGAAGTACTAAGTTAACACAACGAGTAACTGGGTTTTATATTGTTATGACTGATTAGTGCATTCCTAGGAGAGTCTATGAGAACTAGTGGTGTTAGTAGGCCTACTGGAGGCCAATGGAGTTTCCAGGTGGATGAGGTTTACTGCTTTGAGGGTTGCCTTGTTGTCCACCATCAACAATTTAAAACCCATTCTAGAGATGTTTTGGGTTTTTTGAGTTTCTTATGTAACACTAAGACTTTCAATGGGTGTTCTCTAGTTGAGTCATCATATTTCTAGTATGGTGAATCAATTAGATACTACTCTTGGGTAACACTTGATTTTCTAAGTCTGGCAGGGATTTAAGAGTTCTTAAGGTATACTTAGGATGTTACTGACTAAGAGTCCCACTATGATTGCCATTATGTTAGGTCCCTGTAATTTTTTAGATTGGAAAGACCAAATGTAGAGGGGTAACATCAAATGAGTCTTTGCAGTCCTAGGACCTAGCCTTCCTAGACTCAGAGAGGGCCCTCTCTATACTTGTGTAAAGGATGTAACTTGATAGATTTTTAGGGTTTTTATTTTAGGCTAGTTATAAGGATTAGGGTTTGTTTGTTTGGTCGGGTAGGTTGTCAAGAAGAATAGATAGAGTGAGAGAGGTTTAAACCATTGGGTTATGGATTCTACAAAACGTCTTAAAAGGTACAACAATAGGTCAAGGGTGTATCACAGGGTAAGTCTAACTAATCCAAATGGATCTAAAAGCTTATGTGAATGAAGTGAACATTAAATTGTGAACATAGTAGGTGCAAAAGGGCAGTTAAGAATCCTTCAAAAAATACCTTAACAAGAATGGCCTTTAATATTACCAAGCATCAAGAAATAACCAAAGACAGGGCATACCAAACCCTAGCAAGTAAGGATTAAGACAACAATCCAGTGAATCATAGAAAGCAAGAAACTTGTAAGTCTTCTAGTGATTTCACCTTCAAGCTAAGAAAAAATTTAAGATAAACATATAGCAGAGATCAAAGAATAAGGAACTCCTAATTTCCTTAATAAAGCCACAAAGACCTCCAAAGCAACCATTTAACATGAGAAAAAGGGCATGGAAAATCATAAACCTCTTCAACTAAACCTAATCAACAATACTTCAGAGTAAAGACCTTAAAAAAAATGTTTAAGTTACATCAAAGAGCAGGGCTAAACATGAACTACTTTGACATTAGCTTCATCAAATCATATTTAAGATAAACAAGAAAAGGTGGAACTAGAGAGCATTCAAGAATTCTCTAATCTGACCTAGCAGAGGAAAACATACAAGCAGTAGAGAGAAAACAGAGCTAAGGTGCCTCTAAACAACATTTCTTAGCCTAAAATTTATGTCCTACTACATGAGAAAGATGAAACAAAATGATACATAAGAAAACAAGAACTAAATAAGAAACACATCACCATTAACCATATTCATGAATCCTGCAAGTGAGCTTGCTCCATTGTTATGCACATCAAGCCATCCACAAAAACCAAAGCCAAATATCTCCTCAATCTTCAATTCTATGATATTTCTCTCAATAATCATCCAACATGTAAAATGAAGCCTCAATGCTATATTTAACTAGCAAGGAGGACCAAAACCCTAACTAGGGTTTCCAAAATGTCATAAGTACATCATAAATGCCATTTTTTTCCATTAAGACCATGCAAGGCCCAAGGCACAAAATATCTAATGAAATAAATGAAAAATAACCTCTAACACCTGAATTTGGAAAAAAATAACTTTGAGGCTCCTCAATAACTCCCAAATATCTCCTAGTGTCTTTTTTTCACTTTGCAGGCAATGGCGTAGCACTGAGGTCCAAGGGCGCAGTGCCGGCACCGGAAAAATAGGTCATATTGTAGCTAAGTTGTGAAGGCCTTCCCGGTGTCCAAATGAGCTCCATCATATCTCATTGGAAATCTTGTCAAGTATACGTTCCAAAAATACCTTTATATTTCTTATTGGACTTCATTTACCTTCCCAAAAACTAACTCTCCCAACATTATACAGGGCACAGTTCTAGATCTAAAAATAGGGCAGAAAGGTGGTTTTTTGGGTGTTTTTGGCACTTTTGGAGGACCAAATCTACTCCAAATGATTTTAATTTTTGTGTGCATGATGCCCTTGGCCTGATGAATCTGAAAATTGCAACCACTCCTAAAAAATGTGCCCCAAAAAGTAGTGCAGCGCTGCCTTTGGCACTTTAAATTAGTCAAAAACCAAAATTTGTAAAAACTTGCCAAATTTTGAAATTGTCTTTCTCATGGTGTTTGGGATGCCTGTAGGGAATAATTAGCTATTATCTCAAGGTTTTCTTGGACTTTTTCCTCCTTGAGGGCTTTAATTTTAGCAAGGGCTCTTTTGAGCTTGGCCCTTGCAATTTTGTTTCTTAAGGCATAGTGTCTTGCCATCTTCTTTTGGAGGTCTAGGTCCCTCTTTGTCTTCTCCAATAGACCCTCTAAGTGCATATTTTCCCTATCAATCCAAGGCTTGTGTGTTGCCATTATCAGTGTCATAAATTTCATTATGTTCATTGCTATGTGCCTCATCATTGCCAACATTATCACTACCTTTTGTTTCCATTCTCTCTGCCTTATCACTGATATCATCCTTACTGCTATGTGCCTCACTACCCTCTTCTTCATTGTTTTCTTCTTCATTATTGCTTGATTCATCATTACCATCTCCCTACTTGACATTTCATTGCTCATTTTTACTTCCATCATTGTCTGATGCATTGTGAGAGGGTGATGAAGGAGGGTTGCCCTAAGGTGAAGGAATATATGTAGATGGTGAAAAATGTTCAGCAGGAGATGATGGAAGAGTAGGGATGGGAGGATGAGATAAGGAAGGCATATTTTTGTGAGGATGGGCTCGTGGATTGGTGAACACTTCATGGGAAATGAAAACCTCCCATTGAATGCCCTTATAATGTAATTGGTGCAACACAACCATCTTAATCAAAGAGAAATGAAATAAGCTTTGCATCTACTGAGGGAAATCTCTCTTCTGTACAACATAGGACATCTTGTCAATGCTTCTATAGAGGTAATAGGGTAGGTGCAGCATCATGACCATAGTAAAGTGCATCAGCAGCCTAATGTGATAGGAGTAAAGCTTGGAGAACCTTTCCTCGCATGTAAAATATTTCATGATAATTCTCATCAGAGGTGCATATCTCTCCAGCAAATGTGAGAAATGAAATATGGATTTGTAGTTGTCTTTGTATCTAGGCTTTAGGAAGGGTTCATAGTAGCTCATGTCAAGATTGGCCTACTTGAACCATTTCTCCCCTACACTAGGTATCCTAGTGGCATTGGCAATAGCATCAGAAGAAAACTCAAAGTTTAATCCTGCAAGGTTAATTTGTTTCTCATGAAATTTAAGTATGAATAACCTAGTTAGCTTAGGGTGTTTTTGCACCTATTGTACCTTCTCTCAAAAATCATAACATCCCACATGCTGGAAACATGAAATATTCATGGGATATGCCATCAGCTCTAAGGTGTTGAGGGGTTCAAACCTATTAAATTTTCCACCTTTGTGTTGATGCCTCCTTGGAATTTGGCCTTCTCCTTCACTACCACTGCCCTCTCTTTCTAACATTTTGACAGCTCTGCCTTTACAACCCTAAGATTTTAAATGGAAATAAGTTTAAGGGATGGTGATGAAAGAGGAAGTTCTGCAAGTCAATGAGATGAGAGAGAGAGGGTAAAGGTATATGAATGTGATTGAGAGTCAAAACTCAATGACCACGCTCTAGTGATTGTTCAAACTCTTTGTTGAAACAAATTTCACTGATGGCAAATGGATATGAAGGAAGGTAATGAATTTGTCAATATTTTTGTAATGTAGGGTACTGAGCTTATGAGTGAAATTGAATGAATGTAGGCATAGCCCTAGGTGAGTGAATAATCTTCAAAAATGTACCCTTCTAGCTATCACTGGTCTTCTTGGCATGCAGATGGAGAAATTTTTTAAATAGTGATGTTTAACCATGAAAATTAGGGTTTCCTTCTTTCAATTAAATGATGACCAAATATTTGAAAAAGGGTTGATGACTTGTACTTACCCCCACCAGCGCTTGAAGAAACCTTGGAGGTAGTTTGAAGAGATTTTGAGTCAATTTGAATGCTTGCAGGGTGCAGGAGTCCCTCCTGGCCAAGCGCGCAGCGCCCAGGAAAATGGTGGGTTGGTTTGGGCAAAGGCGCAGCGCCTTGTCCTAGGCGTGCATCGCCAAGGTCCTTTACCGGGCCTGTTGGGAGAAAATGGGAAAACACGTTGCGCTTTTCCAGATGTGCAACACCTACTTCTAGGTGCGCAACGCTTTGGGAAAATACAAGGGAGAAAATGCTAGGGGCACAGCGCCTAACTCCAGGCGCTCAACTCCTCAACACTTACCCAATTTTCACCCGAAAACTTACACTTTCCTCTCCTGAATGCTCTGATGACTTTGCAAGTGAATAATTAGTTGTTGAAGTGTTGATATGAGTTTTATAGCCTTTGAAACTTTTATTTAATCATGAAACCCACTTTCTAATGTTTTTCAAAGTCACTTTCTTTTATCACTTAACTCTTCTGACATTTTGCTTGCAAGTTTTCCTAAGTCATTCAGTTGACTCCTTTTGGCTCTTTTTATGTCTTTTAGCACTTTCACTTTGCAGGTGACATAAAAATATTGAAGTGGCTTTGTTTTTTCTCCTTGAGAGTTGACTTGTTCATTTTATGTCTTTTTGGAGGGCTACATACAATGGCATATTCAAAGCTCTGTGTGTTTTTCATCACAGTATTTAACTTATCTTTCTTACATTTTCTCACTAACAAATTTACACTGTTTGTATGCAGGTTTGCTAAAAGCATGAATTTGACTTCCCCTTTGATCATTTTCTCATGATAAGCTCATTAAAACACCTCCGGGAGGATTTCCTATGGCAATACCCTCAAAGCCCTCTCTTGCTTGCATTTTGAAGTTCTGATCATGTTTTTACCTTTTTTGACTCTTCTGATTGTAGGTGACTTGAAAACATTGATTTTCCCTTTTTCACTGATCTTGAGGCATGACAGGTTGAGCTTTCCAAATTTTTAGGATGCTTCCACACACTGGCACCTTCATAATTGTCTTACCTACACCATGGAGCTTAAACTATCTTTTTATCATTTTTGGCATGACAAACTTCTTTGGACAAGTTTGGAATCTTTACAAATAGTGACATCTTCAGAATATTTCTTTGTTGTCATCATGGAGTTCAAAACATGCGTTTCACCTTCTTGGACCATCTTCCAAAAACCCTAGGTGTCTAGAGTGCTTGAAAACAATTATCAGTGTTGTCTTCTAAGTTCTCTATAGCCCTTTTAAGTTCATTCATTTTTGTCTAGCTCACCTCACCTTTTTCCCTTTTTTATCAATAATCTTTGAAAGACTTTTCTTCCTGTTTTGGCTTTGTGTGTCTCCTCCAAGTAATTTGTTGTAAGTGGTCGACGTTTTTGACATTTAATTAGGTCATTCAGCTCAAAATACCAATTCTCCTTTCAATACCAACTTGTTTCCCTTTCCTTACTTTCATTTTATGATTTGATAAGACAAACCTCTTTGGAAACTTGATAGAAAAGGAAAAGTAGTTCCTTAAACACCTAATGATGACCTTCAACCATGTAAAAACCCTAATTGACCTAGTGGGAGGATTCTTTGACTTGGTCTTTGACTGAAAATTGGTTTGGAGTCTTCAAGTGTAAAAACAGAGTATTGACAAAGTGGTGTATTGAAGATCCAAAATCCAATGTACTTGATTTATCTAAAGAGCCTATAGAGATAGGTTTGAGACCATCAATGCTTGAGGAACCTGGTTAATCATGGGAATGAGCTAGGCTATAGGTAACCTTAGATGAAAAGTAGATTTATGGGCAAGGGAAAAACAAAGTAATGAGGTTACAAGTGGGAAAAAAGGATGGAGATGAGTGGCACAAGCTCACAAGTGTCCTTTAGGAGTGGAAGGGTGGCCATAGAATGGAGAAATGGTAGAATAGTGAAACATTTTCCATAAAGATAATGAAGGCAGTGAGATTTCTAAAACTCAAATATTCAAGGAATTTTGTTCTTAGAAATCTAGAACCAATATTTAGTCATCTACAGATAGTAAAAATTACTAATGACTAACACTAACCAAGCCCAACCATGACATACATTTCATCAAACACATCACAAACATGTAATCTACAGGCTATAAATGCATATATGAACATAAAGGTCTGATACTTATCTGTAAATCAACAAGAATGTCTAATTCCTTTTTATAATAGTTGTAATAACATCTAATATTTCATGCACTCAATAGACATTCCTTTACCAATCAAAACATATTAAGATCCATAACTAGAATCTGTCATGAAACCATGCTTATAACCATCATATAACCATAATATTATCAATGATATATCATCCATTAAAGCCACATAATCACAAGTACATTTACTTATAAAATACAATAGAAAAAATGAGGTCTTATTAACATATTCAAAAGGAGTTGTCTTTAGTGCGACATTTTGGAGTTTTCGGTGCCTGAATCTGGTGAAATAATTGAGCTAAAATCTTTATTTCTGTTATTTAAACTGGTTTTTTGACTATATATATGGATTTAGCACCCTAAAAAACCTCTAGGTCACTTCTATTCTATAGGGTTACCTATCAAACTTCTATTTTCAATGAATTCCTGTTGGATTTTAAAGAAATTAGACATGAAAAATCCACCAAAAAAGCCTTCGAAAAGTCACACTAAAGACTATTCCTATTCAAAATCCAACCAAGTCAGGGACTTCCACCTACTACCCGATCATAGATTGGGTTGAGCCAAATATTTCTTTCAGCCAATCACCCTTGTGCCATATTCCAAGCATGAATGTGGGACTCACTACAAAACCAACCAAGGATTCCTCAAGCTTTACTGTGTATCTTTTCATTACTGGTCAAGGGATTCCTAGGCCCAAAACCCTGATCTATATAACCAAGATTTTTTGTGTATCCCGCAAATAGATTCCTAAGCCCAAACAATAAACATACATAATACGATTTATCGCAATCCCACGATATACCAGTCAAGGGATCACTAGGACCTAAAAAGCACGGATGCCTTTGGATTTATTCACCTAAACCATGAGGAATCTATCTGTTTTCACCCTCTAGGATTTACTGTGCATCCTGCCATTATCAATTAATGGATTCCTAGGACCAACGATGGTATCCACAACCAGGCTTTACTGTGTATCATTCATTACCGGTCAAGGGATTCTTATGCATTGAGACCACCCCAGTGAACTTCGAAATCATCTGGAAATCTAGCTCAACCAAGTAAAATAACCCCATCACACCATGGATATGGTGCAGAGAATAAAATTGGAAAAAAATATATATATTTCATTAAATCTAATCACACACCAAACTTGAGCATTACAAACAATTACATGGCTATTTATTGAGAGGAGATAATTCTCTTGAATCTCTTCTAGAGAAACTTACTCCTATATATTTAGAGGAAGTTGAGAGATCCTCTTAAATCTAGGATTCTATTCTAACTTCCCTATCTCCTAATTAATTCTAGAATCACTCACTAATTCTAGAAACTCCTAGGTTCTTTAATTAAATAATTACATAAAAATTAAACATGAGGTGCTCCTACATCATACTATTGGGGAAGAAAAAGAAGTGCAATCATATGTTTTTCTCCTAAAGTTCTTCAAGGCAAGTACCATCCAAGTAGGATATTTTATTTATTGATACTTCTATTTGACCAACTATTGAATATAGTATTTCTTTCTGGTCCTTTTAGCCACCCTTTGATCGATGATGGATTCAATCTACTTTGTTGGTTGAAGGTAGTTGTTTCTCCCACTGAATTTTTTTATGAACAGATGCATATATAGAGTCATCCATTAGTTCCTTAAAGGGGTACAGATCTAAAACATTAAAGATTGGTGAAATACCAAATTATTTGGGTAGTTCTATTTCATAAGCATTCGAGGAAAATTTCCTTAGAATTTTGCATCCAAGGAAAATTTCCTTATTATATTCCCCTTTAGGAAATATTTCTTTCAGAAGGTGTGCCATAATCAAGTCTCCAACATTAAAGAATAATTGTCTTCTTTTGGAATCTTCTCTTCATTTATACTTGTTGTTTCTTTCTTGTAGTTGTTGCTTGACTCTGTCCTATTTTTCCTGCATACTAGTTGCAAAATATTCACCATCTGCACTTATGAATTTTGTTTTCCCGGATTCCTCAAATCATAAATACCTCTTGGATGCATCCCATAAATAATTTGAAATGGACTTAATCCAGTGCTTCTGTTAGGTGAATCATTATATGAAAATTCTTCCTGAGCAAGAACTTGATCACACTATTTGGGATGTTCACTTACCAAACTCCTCAAGATATTTCCAATGCTTCTATTTACCACTTTGGTCTGACCATTAGTCTGGGGAGATATGATGAGATGAAACTGAGATTAGTTCCAAAATTTTTCCATAGAGTCCTCCAAAAATGACCTACAAACTTAGTGTCTCTGTTAGAAACAATACTTTTAGGTAATCCATGCAATCTAACTATTTCTTGGAAGAACAAGTTTGCTATGTTAGTTACATCATTTTTCTTTTTACAAGCTATAAAGGGTGCCATTTTTTAGAATCTGTCAACAAACAAAAAATATTGAGTCACTTCCTTTTTGTGTTTTAGGCAATGCCAATACAAAATCTATGCTTATGGAGTCCCATGGTCGATTTGGTATTGGTAGGGGTTGATAAAGCCCAATTTTCTGAATTCTTCCTTTTTAATATTGACATATCATGCATCTTTCAAAAAATTTCTTTACCTATGTTTGCATGTGAGGCCAATAATAAAATTATTGTAATTTTTCTAGATTTTTATCTTTCCCAAAATGACCTACTAAACCACCACTAAGTTTCTATTTCAGCAAATTTTCCCTCATCGAACATCTTGGAATGCATAATTGTTTACCCTTGAATAATTCCCTCCTGTATCATGTAGTCTAGCCATGGAGTTCTATCTCTACTTATAGGATTTTCACAAGCTTCATAAGCTTCTTTAAAATCTAGATCATCTTTATACATTGTTGGATATGGAGCCTAATTATCTTCTTTATTTTGTATCAAAGCGTTGGACGCATGTTATTAACAGGGGGAAACGCCGCTCCTAATTAAATGTTGTTTGGG